>PITA01012768.1:0-60392 GCA_004023965.1 Spilogale gracilis | reverse complement strand
CTTTCTTTCGTCACTTTGCAAACTGGAGGGGTTTTTGTTTAATTGAAGTATAGCTCATATACAATATTGTAGTAGTTTCAGGTGTACAACATATCAGCTCAGCAACTCCACACCTTACCCATTGCTTGCCATAGTAAATGCACTCCCCATCTGTCACCAGGCAACACTACAGTATTACTGACTAGATTCCTCATGCTGCACCTCCCCCCACCCTGTTCCCTGGGTTTATTTACTCCACACCTGGAAATTTGTACCTCTTAATCCTCTCTGTTTCATCCATCCCTCCACCTCCCCTATGTCAACCATCACTTTGTTCTCTGTATTTAAGAGGGTTTGGTTTTCTGCTGGTTCTTTTGTTTTGATTTTTACATTCTATATGTAAGTAACATTATATGGTATTTGTCTTTCTGTGTCTGGCTTATTTCACTTGGCATGATACACAGTCTAGCTCCATTCGTGTCATTGCAAATGGTAAGATCTCATTCTTTTTGGTGGCCAAGTAATATTACATTATATATTTATTCCACATCTTTATTTTTATGGGCACTTGGGCTGCTTCCATATCTTGGCTAATGTATATAATGCTATCATAAACATAAAGGTGCATGTGTCTTTTTGAATTAGTGTTTTGATTTTCTTTGGGTAAATACCCAGTGATGGAATTACTGGATCATATGGCATTTCTATTTTTACTATTTTGAGGAACCTCCATACTGTTTTCCACAGTGGCTGCCCTGATTTACATTCCCACCAACAGTGCACGGGTGTTCCTTTTTCTCGCTGACACTTGTTATTTTTGTCCTTTTGATTCTAGTCATTTTGACAGGTATAAGGTGATACCTTACTATGGCTTTGATTTGCATTTTCCTGATAATTAGTGATCTTGAGCCCCTTTTATGTTTCTATTGTCCTTCTGTATGTATTTGTGAAAATGTCTATTCCAGTCCTTTTCCATTTTTATTTGGATTATTTGTGTTTTGGGTGTTGAATTGTATAAGTTATTTAAATATTTTAGATATAAACCCCTTATTGGATATATCCTTTACAAATAACTTCTCCCATTCAGTAAGTGCCCTTTTTCTTTTATTGATGGTTTCCTTCACTGCACAGAGCTTTTCTATTTTGGTGTAATCTCAGTAGTTTATTTTTGCTTTTGTTTTCCATGCTTGGGCAGACATATCTAGAAAAATGTTGTTGTGACTGATATCAGAGAAATTACTGTCTATTTATTTTTCTAACAATTTTATGGTTTCAGGTCTCATATTTAGGTCTTTAATCCATTTTGAGTTTATTTTTATGTGTGGTATAAGAAAATGGCCTAGTTTCATTCTTTTACACATAGCTGTCAAGTTTTCCATTTATTGAAAAGACTGTCTTCTCCCATTGTATATTCTTGCCTCCTTTGTTGAAGATTAATTGACCATATAAGTGTGGGTTTATTTGAGGGGCTCTCTATCCTCTTACCTTGATCGGTGTGTCTGTTTTTATGCCAGTACCATACTGTTTTGATCACTACAACTTTGTAGGATATCTTGAAATCTGGGATTGTGACATGCCCAGCTTTGTCTCTTTGTCTAGATTGCTGTTGTTATTCAGGTCTTTTGTGGTTCCCCATAAATTTTAGGATTATTTGTTCCAGTTCTTTGGAAAATGCTGTTGCTATTTTGGTTGGGATTACATGTAGGTTTTTTTTGTTTGTTTGTTTTTTAAATTTAAATTCAATTAGCTAATATATTAGTTGTTGATATAACATTCAGTGATTAATCAGTTGTGTGTAACACCTGGTGCTCATCACATCACTTGCCCTCCTTAATGCCCATCACCCGGTTACCCCATTCCCCCACCATCACCCTTTCCTTAACCCTCAGTTTGTTTCCTGGAGTCAAGAGTCTCTCATGATTTGTTTCCCTCTCTGATTTCTTCTCATTCAGTTTTCCCTCTCCTCCCCTATGATCCCCTGCGCTATTTCTTATGTTCCATGTATGCGTGAACCATGTGATAATTGTCTTTCTCACTGCTCCATCCTCAACCTTTAGAAGAATGCCAGCTAACACTTAGTAGGAGCTTAATAAATATATGTGAATGAATTAATCCTTTGTTTGTCAATTTATAGTTTTTTACAATCCCCCTATATTATGCTAACGATGATTGGCACTTGACAAAAATAAGAAGTGACAATTTTATATCAGAATATATGTCTATATTATTGAGGTTGTCACATTGCCTTCTGCATGGTGAGATAGAGTTATTAAATAATTTCTTTAAGATAAAGCTGTCAGTGTATATTTACTTTACCAGATATAAAAGCATACCACAAATCTATAGTGATTAAAGATTATGGTCTTGGTACAACTACAGGCAAATAACTGTATCACAGGAGAGAGAGCTCAGAGTCAGATTTCCATGTGACAGGAGCTTAATATATGTTTAGGTAGACTCACAAATCAACGGAAAGTTCCTATATAGAAACTTCCCTTATAGGGTAGGGAAAAATAAAACTGGGTCCATACCAAACACTACATACAAAATTTAGACTTCACTGTGAGACTATAAAGTTAGTAGAAGAATTCTGATTTAGATATAAGAAGGACTTCTTAAATAAAACTTGCGGAGTATAATTAATTTGATCACACCAAAATTAAGAATTTCTGATCAATGAAGACTACCTGGGATAGCATGAACAGACACATGACAGACTGGAAGAAAACATCAGCAGTACTAAGTAACAATATGCAAGGAGCTCTTCCAAATCAACAACCAAGAGGGCCCAGATGGGAAAACAGGCAAAGTATATAATCAGGAATTTTACATAACAGAAAAATCACAAGGCTAAAAAGCAAATGAAAAGATGCTCCAAGTCATTTTTAATCAGAGAAGCATGAATTGGAAAGCAATTGCATGGCCTTTTATAAATAACAGAGAAAATGTGCTATCTCCTGCCCCAAGCCTTCCACTCGTAACTCTGGCCGCAAAAACAGGAAGACTTAAGAAAATGGTGTCTACTTACCCTTTCCAGAGCTGTGGTTTAATAATAACAAGGAATGAGAAAGAACCATGTTTAATTTTGTTCCAGAAGATGCAGAGACATGCATGAGTCAGGGTGCTTTCTAGAAGGAAGGTGACAGCCGACCACAGAGGGCTGATGGAAGGCTTTGTGAGCAGAGAAGCTGCTGGGAGACCAGGTCAAGCAGGAAGTGACCCTCCGGCCCAATGGAATGCCATAGAGGCTAGATGGAAAGAAGAGGATGTCCCTGGTCTCCCCTCTTACCCTCACATTCCAGCTGCTTCCAGCTGGGAAATCTAGGCAGATGATGGACACTAGCAGGTGTCCAGAAGGTGGGAACTGAAGGGACCAAAGACACCCTCCACACACACATGGATGCCAGTAAGGGAGATAAGGACAGGCTCTGCCCTGTCCATCAGAAAGGACATTCCTGGTCACTTCCTAGCGAGGTTTTAGGAAGAGTTAGGAAGTGAAGCAGCACAGGTCCCTTGAGCATCCTCACAGATAGTGAGGGTGGTAAAGTGAGGTGGCATTTTCAGTGTCCATGTGCCATCCACCACTTTGTGTTTGGGGCAAGGTATGCATGTTTTCTGTGGATGGTGGTGAGAAAGATGTCAGTCTTGCAGAACTACTTGATAGGATTGCTTAGAATTCTCAGGCACGCTGGAGAAGACAACCTGGCAGGAGCCTGCATCCCCTTGGCCCCCGGGGCTAACACCTTGGGGTTGCACAGAACTCCCTGGTGATGCTCTGTCACCACTGAATCACTGGGGTCCCACTTAGTTTTTACCAAGCACTCTTGGAGGTCAGTCACAATCCTGGACTCTGAGACTGCAGAGGTAGGCAAGCAAATGAAGCCAGCTCTCAGACCATACAGATGTTCATAAACAAGAAAATGATCTGGCAATGAAAACCACTGTGCTGAGAACTAAAACACCTTGATGTAGTATAAAGGGACTGGGAGCCACTTCAGCTTGATTCATGGGCAGAGGATCTCAGAGGAGAAGTCTTTCAAGGTGAGAGGCAGGCAACTGGATGCTGTGGGGGAGTTTTATGAGCCTGGCCACAGAGTCTGGATATCGGCCCAAACATGATGGGAAGTTGTTGGGAGGTGATGACATTCGCTTTCTGCTTCTTAAGAAACCACTTACTGGGGTGTCTGGGTGGCTCAATTGGTTAAGCAACTGCCCATTCGGCTCAGGTCATGATCCTGGAGACCTGGGATCAAGCCCCACATCAGGCTCCCTGCTCGGCGGAAAGCCTGCTTCTCCATCTCCCACTCCCCCTGCTTGTGTTCCTTCTCTAGCTGTGTTTCTCTCTGTCAAATAAATAAATAAAATCTTAAAAAATAAAAAAATTTAAAAATTTTAAAAAAGAAAAAAAAAAAAAGAAACCACCTCCTGCTGAGTGGAGCTTGGATTGTAGTTAGGGAGAGCGGATGCTGGGATACCAGTGAGAAGACAGTCATCCAGGCAAGAGATGCTATGAAGTAGATAGAGTGGTGGCAGAGAGATAACAAGAGGTGGAGAGATTTGGTATCTGTGGGTTTTCTCACTGATTGGATGGGAGGCCAAGAAAAAGAAGAAATAAGGCAGGCTTAGATTTTTGGCTTAGAAGCCAGGGGGATTCTAGTACTGTTTATTAAGCAGAGAAGAAGGGAATAGGGGCAAATTTGGGAGGGCGAAGGGGTAGGAAATCAAGAGTTCTCTCAGGGTGATGTTGGGTTTGAAGTGAGTGGGAACATCAGGCAGTTGGGTATAGAAGTCCAGAGTTCCAGTGACTGGCCTATTTAAGGCCTTCACAGATGAATGTATTTTAGGAGACGGTAAGTGGAGATAGAGACTAGAATCAATCCAGAGTCCTGCATCCCAACTTTGCAGCAAGGCTGCAGAAAACTTGGTGAAGAAGAAAGAGGACCCAGAGAAGGTGGGTGGCAGGAAAACCTTGGGAAGACAGTTATTTCAAGAGTGAACAGATAGCTGTGTAGAATATTCTTGAAGGCCAACGAACATAAATTATATGTCCTGGCACATTATAGAAACGTGTGTCAGACCGGTGGGTCCAACGCTGACAAGAGAGACTTTTAAATGCCGGGGTTGGTCTGGGATATTTTCTACCTCACTCCCTCCTCACATGCCTGTGGCATGAACACCCATTTAGTTAATAACTAAGCTCTTCCTATTCTACAAAATAGAATGTAGGCATCACTTCAACCCTCTTACAGAAAGGGCCATAGCAAGGAAGCCAAAAAAGAGAGTAGAATGACACAATAGGAACTTTGAAGGATCCTTGAGAAGCTCCTTTGAAAATCACCTTCCATATGTAATGAGGTCCAACTTTCTAGAGACCAAGCAACTCACATGAGATGATAGTTGTAAGGTCAGGCCTCGAACTCAACACTTCTACCTCTACTGTTTCTATGATGAATATTCTGGGGGAAAAAAAAGTCACTTCAGCAGTTGTTTTAGTTGTCAGATTCTTACACTGACTTAAAAAGTGGACCTCCACCTCTGAGCCTGTCTCCTTGAGACCTTCTTTCCAGTACTTGTCTGAAGGGGCTGTCCCTCCTGCAGGCTTGGGCCATCATGAGGAAGCGTCTCCAGCCCTCAAGGCTGACATTCATGTGCTCAAGAGGGATGGGCCCAGGGGGTTCTGCAGACCACAAGAGCCAGTTCTGATGTCTGAGTTGCTACGGGGTCATCAACTGGAAGGAAGCTCTCTGCAGGTGTCAGAAATGGGTTCACAGGCCATTTGCACACTCAGAAATCCTAGCATCCCAGGGTATCCAGGGTGAATCTGTGCCCCTCCTTTCACATATTCAGATTTCAGGGAGCTATTTTGTGCTTTCTCCTCTTTTTCTTAAGGTCATCTATTTAGTATTTTCCTTCCCTCTCCATTTTTTTAACCTTTCATTCTTGTGAAAGGATTTCTAGCCTTTGAATCAAAAGGCCCGGGTTTCTGGCATTAACCTCTTCTTTGAGGGCCTCAAGGTTCTCATGCATCAAACGAGGGCTTGGGGATACAACAGGGCAGTTCTCCCAACCAGCAGCATCAGAATCACGCAGGAACTTCCTTGAAGTGCACATTCTCTCACCCCCAATCCCAGCCATACTGATTCCAGATCTTTGGGGTTGGGTCCCGCCACCTTGTTTACAAAGGCCCTGCTGGGGTTCTGACACCTGCTATGGGGCGGGAGGTGTGGCATTAGTGGTGTAGCTCTTGGCTCTCATCCCTGGTATGTCTGGGGTGAATGACATGCTCCCATCCCTGTTGATGTCCTAGAGCAGTGATGGCTGTACCCCCACATGGTAGACACTTGGGATCTAGAGAGGGATTCAGCTGCGAGGAGTTTAAACCGTATCCTCGCCCTCTCTCCAGGAATTGAGAATCTTGAGAGCCTGTGGGCACTGCCATGCCAGTGTTGGCAGCCCCGTAGCTCAGACTTCATGAACGTGGTGATGGAAGGAGGGGAGGTGGGCTAAACTGCAGCACTGGCTTTTCAGATTTTTCTCTTTCTTCCCTGTCCCGGTGTCTCTTTGCTGATATGATTGTGACAGATGAGAACAAGAAGGGTTGGCATTTTCTGCTCCCCTTTGCCCATCTGCTTCTCTGGGCCACCTTCATTTGTGTGGCTGTGCTCTGGGGCCAGTTGTGATGCTCAGGATAAGAGATGGATTTGGTAAGTAGAGGAAAATTGGAGGCTGAAATAATTTTTTTTTTTTTTTTTTTTTTTAAAGATTTTATTTATTTGACAGAGAGAAACACAGCCAGAGAGGGAACACAAGCAGGGGGGGTGAGAGAGGGAGAAGCAGGCTTCCCGCCGAGCAGGGAGCCCGATGTGGGACTCGATCCCGAGTCTCCGGGATCATGCCCTGAGCCGAAGGCAGTCGCCCAACCAACTGAGCCACCCAGGCGCCCCGGAGGCTGAAATAATTTATGTTAGAAAGAGACAAAGGCTATTGCTGAAGGGAAGATTGGAATAGTCAAAGAAGTGGACATGAGGAGAGCCTGCAGCTGGGTGAGTGAGGGAGCCATGGGGCAGCTGGTTTAATGTGGGGCTTGAGGGAATTGCATAAGCACAAAGAAGTGACCCAGGCTGGGATGTCTGGGTGGCTCAGTCAGTTAAGCAGCTGCCTTCTGCTCAGGTCATGACCCCAGGGTGCTGGGATTGAGCCTCATATCAGGCTCCCTGCTCATCAAGGAGCCTGCTTCTCCCCTCTGCCTGCAGCTCCTGCTTGTGCTCGCTTTCTTTCTCTCTCTAAATAAATAAATCTTTAAAAAAAAAAAGGAGGAGGAGGAGGGAGAAGGAGGGAGAAAGAGGAAGAAGGAAGGAGGAAAAGAAAAAGAAAAGAAGAAGGAGGAGGAGGTGGGAGAGGAGGGGGGAGAGAGAAGAAGTAGTGACCCAGGTTCCTTATGTCACGTGGTAAAATTCCCTGTTCTTAGGTGATTGTCAGTGAAGGCATATGCTACACATTTTCTTGCAGAAAGAGTTATGCTTCTTTTGGATGTTCCATCTGCTGAAATTGGAATTAGGGCATGAGCAAAAAGGTCCAGGATTTTTGATGTTAATCCTCAGTAACACCAAACTAAGTGGGAAGAATTTGAGGTTTGGGAAATAAAATCATGGACTAAGATAGATGTTTTGTCCTTACTGCTACATCTTTTCAGCCCAGAGAGTTCATGTAAAAAAATGCCTAACTTTATACTTTATTTCTAAAGTTAACAGTGCTAGAGACATTTAGAGTATTGAAGTTTTAGTACAGAATACTTTCCGACATGTTGAGAAGGGTATTTCTTGGGGAATACTGCAGTAAGGAAGGAAACAAAAATGTTCCCATTTGATTGAACATGAGAGGCTGAACATACTCTGATTACAAATTAATTCCTCAGCAGATTCACTTAGATTCTCCCCCATATGAGGAAAGACGTGGTGTGGAGGTGTTTAGTGTGGCTTATAGTAAATGCTGGTAGAGATTCTGAGCATCCATTACACAGTGTTCAATGGGGTGTATCCTCCCCTGAAAGTATCACAAAATTGAAATTCATTACCAGCCTCTTTAAGACTTTAATGATGCTGGAAATCTAACTAGGTATAAAATTATGGTAATAAGCTATATGACAACAGCCAGAGAGACTGAAGAGAGGAATTTGGAGTTTGGGTCTCTGGATTTAGTAATTATATGGCATCAGAAAAGTCACTGAGCCGCCTTGAGCCTCATTCTATTTATGCATACAGTGGGCAATTGAAATAATGTGGGGTGCTCTTTGTAAACTACAGTGAGCAGTACAAGTATTTGCTCTATGCTGTGGAGAGCTTTGGGGGTCACTTTCTCAACACCTCTGTGAGGCCCTTTCCCACACCATTCACACTGTTGCATTGTGTAGAAACAGCCTTGCCCCCACCAGTGCCCCTTTACCAATATCACTGTTGATTGGCAGGTGGCTTACCCAAGTTGGGTCCAACACAGTTCCATCCATGGACTATGGATGACCCCAAAGAGGAGTACCTAAAGGGTAATGTGTTTTGTTTTTTTCTGGGACTTCGAAAACGGTTCCTTAGGAGAGTCATCTCTGGAACCATCATCTGTAACCTAGGGATTAGGTTGTTGTCTATAGCTGTGAATACCCATTTGGATACCTGATGGCACTGCTGTCCAATCTGAAGCCCAGATCTCTTCTGGCCTTGGAGCATCTGCCCTTCGCTTCTTTGCTTAAGCTCACTCATGTGGGTTACTGTAACTGCCACCCAAAGCGTCCTTTGGCATGGTAGCCTCATCAGTTACATCAGTATAATATTCTCTTGTTTCTCAGCATCTGAAATTGTGGTTTAATGCTTTAACACAAGGAAGGGGGAAAGTAGGTATAAATATTGGAATGACAGAGACAAAACTAGTAGCCTTCACAACCAATATGATAATTTACTGAGAAAATTTAAGAGGATCCATTCATTCAGCCAACTTATTCAAAAAACTAATTCTTGAGTGGTACTCAGGGTCTGGCCTTGTGGAATGACTTAGAATTAGAAGGGCATTCAGCAAAATGGCCAATTACAAGATGATAATATAACAGTAGGCTTTCATTCTAAATAAAGCATATTACAAATTCTTTGATGTTGGATAAGGCTTGGGCCATTACTGGACACTACCCGGCGTGAGATTTACTCCTGGGGTCTTAGGCCAATATGAACAACTTGATTTCTTCTAAGGAACAAACCATATCTAAAGACCTTCCCATATTCTATTCATTGGACAGATTTTGCACTGCTGTGAAGTCTATGATACGTGACATTGCCTGCAATTTCTATGTACCTCTGCATTGTTTTTATTCAAAGAGTTTATCACCATTATGAATTCTATGATGTACTGTGAAGTTTGACTTAAGTCTAAAGAACTTTCCACATTTACCACATTCACAGTGTTTATCAGCAATGTGAGTGCCCTGACATTCAGCGTGTTGATATATACTGAATGCCTTGCTATGCTAATCTTAGTCACGGTGTATCTCCCCAGCCTGAGTTCCCCACTGTGGTCTAAGACTGTCCCCTCACCTAAAGACCTACCGCATTCCTTAGTCATTGGGTTTCCCGCCATTATGAATTTTCTGATGAAGAGTAGGAAATGTATGTTTTCTCTAAGTGGATATTTTTTTTCATAGCTGCTTAGTGCACATCTTCAACCAAAAATTTGTAAAATCTGAAATTCCTATTAGAGAATCAAATACTCTCCTGTTGTTCTCTTTAAGAACTAATTTTCAAGGTAACTGTTACCCTGTTACCTCCACTTCCTGAGCTGACAAATATGTACTGTCTTCTTGTTCTTTCCTTCACAGCCATCAAGGGCGTTTTCATGGCTCCAGTAATGGGGTCTCATGTGGCTTAGAAATATGACATCCTGTACTGAGATTAAGCTACTAGTTCTTCATGATCACAGGCTGGTATTACTTCTTTGGAGCAGGATCCTAAGCCCCCACTGTCCCTGTGGGACCTACATGGCCACATCTCTGCCTGTCATTGATCTCTGTGTTGTGGGTTTTTACCTATAAGATCTCATCAGTCCTCCTCAGGTTTCCCCACTGGAGAATCATCTCTAGAACTGAACACTGATATTCCAGTGTAAAACATTTCCCCTTCTTCCTGAGGACTTCTTTTGAAGAGGGGACCTCACACTCATAGCAAGATGGATTGAGGTGGCTGGACTCTGTCTCTGATAGTACCACAGGGCTCCCGTCAGAGCTCTGGGGGTGCCATGATTCTCCATAGCTGCCCCAGCAAAGCTCCTACGGGAGGCCTCCCAAATCTTTCTCTCTCAGAGTCAATACTTTATACTAGAAATCTCTGTTTTAGGACTCAAAATCTGCCTTCCTTCTTGGGCACATTTCTTTGCAGCCACCTGTGCAGCTATGAGGTGAGATGATGGGGAACGGAGCAGAGCCCCTAGAACCATGGGGCCCAGTGGTACCCTTATAGCACTACACTCACAGAGAGGCATGCACCTGTCACCTGTCTTCCAGGCACTGTGCATGGCTCACCACCACATCCACAGCCCCTGCAACATACCCCAGCATGGTTACACACTTACTCCCACACACTCCCTCCCTCCCCCTGCCCCCATATGGCATAGGCACTCAAGAGGAGGTTCTAGGAACAATGCATCCTGTCCACCTTCTGGACCTTTTGGGCTTGACTGTCCGGGAAGATTTAGAAAGAAGTACTGCTGGTGGATAGAGACCTTGCTGTACTAGATAAAACCATTAAAAAAACAATAATAGTAGCTCATATTAAAATAGTGCTTATTATGTGCCCAGCTTTGATTTGTGTGCTACATGTGTATCATTCAGTCCTCCAATCAGTCTTATTAGGAAGATGCTACTCTCCCCATTTTATATGTGGGACAACTGAGGCATAATATTGTTAAGTCATTTGTGCAAAGTTATACAGCTAATTTGTGGCTTAAATGGCTTGAGTGCAGGGACATCATTAAGTTAATTTGTTTCCTGTTTTTTTTTTTTAATTTTGTTTCTGTTTCTGTTTTTGTAACTCTGACTGGTGTGAGGAATCCAAAGACTGCTGGTACTTGGTACTTTTACCCACCATTGCTTTTGCACTGTCAGTGTCAACACAGTGAAAAGACAAATACAGCTTTGACCTTGTGGAGCCCCTGAAAGGGTGTTGAGGAACCTCTACTCTGGGATTCCTGCAGGCTGTGAAGATCCCTCCCCAGGATGTGGGATACTGCTCCCTCCACATCTGCCCACAGCAAGTATCTGGACTAAACTCTGATTAAACATTTCGTCTGGCTTTTCACAGCTAGGGAAAGCTGTACCCCTTTCTTCCTAGTCCTCTCTAAGCTTTCTTCTCCTGCAGTTTATAGAATGCCTCGGCTTTTTGCTTTCTCCTCAGCTCAGGGGCCACTCCTTTTCCTTTTCAATCATGGTCCTTATTGTGTTCTCTACCTGACCTACTGCTGGAAGCTTGAAGCCTCAGCCCTGAGTCCTGTTGTCTCTTAGTTCCGCTCTTATTTGGAGGTCTCAAGTCCCATGGCTTTAAATGTCAGCTGTGTGCATATCCCCAAAGCTACACGTCCAGGCAGAACGTGCTCCCGACCTCCAGGCCAGTTGCCTGGGGGACATCTCAGTGTCAGTGCCTCACACCACCTACAGTCAGGGGTGCCTGAGGGAGTTCTCCACTCTGCCTGTGTGCCAGGCTTCTCTTCTAGAGCCTTACTGAGCTGTGCAGAGATGTTAATCATGTATAACACCTAACTCTAGGACAGCCAATTCATCATAAGTCTTGAGAAGTTTTTTCCAGAATTACCTTCTTCCTCCTGTCACTGCCATTCTGTCGGTCATTCTTTTTTTTTTTTTTTAAAGATTTTATTTATTTGACAGAGAGAAACACAGCCAGAGAGGGAACACAAGCAGGGGGAGTAAGAGAGGGAGAAGCAGGCTTCCCGCTGAGCAGGGAGCCCGATGTGGGACTCGATCCCAGGTCTCTGGGATCATGACCTGAGCCGAAGGCAGTCGCTTAACCAACTGAGCCACCCAGGCGCCCCATCTGCCAGTCATTCTACTGCCCTTGTGACCTCTAACCCTTTGAGTTATCACCATCTGTCTGTCCGCACAGCATCCCTGGCATCTAGCACAGTGCAGAGGCATGGGCAGGCTCAGTGACTGTATGTCACAAATGCAGGCATGCCAGAAGAGCCCCGCCCCATCAGTGAGAAGATGGAACGCCACAAATGGCTGGAGGACTGGGGCAAACAGTTCCCAAAAGAGAAATAAAAGTGACCAATGAAGTTTAAACCTCTATTTACATTTTCTAGGAATTGGACCCTGAAAACCAACTGGCATGATCAATCAGGGTCCTTAAAATGAATGCATAATGTTCTGCGATTCTACCTTTAAGAATCTTTCCAGGGACGCCTGGGTGGCTCAGTTGTTAAGTGTCTGCCTTCAGCTCAGGTCATGATCCCAGTATCCTGGGATCGAGTCCCACCCCAGGCTCCCTGCTCTGCAGGAAGCCTGCTTCTCCCTCTTCCACTCCCCTTGCTTGTGTTCCCTCTCTAGCTGTGTCTATGTCTGTCAAATAAATAATAAAATCTTAAAAAACAAAAACAAAGAATCTTTCCTAAGGAAATGACCAAAAGTACAATATATAGATTCATATGGGAAGATGTTCATCCTTTTTTGAAATCTGTATAAATAGTTGAGAGCAGTAAAATTACCCTCAGCAGGATAATGATAATGAATTGCCCTGAAGCTGGGTAAGGTGAGTGGCCCACTGTGGCTGGAGAACAGATCGTGCCCCTGAGGATGGAAACACTGTGTGGGGTCCAGGCATTGCCAGGCACTGGGTTCCCAGTGAGCTGTCACAATATATGCTCATTGGCAGAGCTTACGGGGAGAGGAGATTGGTGCAAGCTGACCCAGGATAGACTTAGGCTGTGTGTTGCCTTTAAATGACGTACACATTGGCATAGTCAGGCTTTAGAATATATTTGTATGAGGTACAAGACCATGTCTTTCAGGGGAGAGAGCTGGCCAAGCATGGTCTCACAAAGCTGGGCATGCCTGGGAAGGCCAGGGGTCAGAGCACAGCTGTCACCCCTGCAGGGCTTCAACATACCCCAGCTGTCTAGTCCAGTATTTTGATCACTACTCTTCATGGCCAATGACCCCCAAAACTTAGCAATTCAGAGAACCTTTCTAACAAGCTTGAATTAAGACCAGGCATGATAGGGATGGCCTGTTTTTGCTCCATGAAGTCTGAGGCCCCAGCTGGGAAGACTTGAAGACTGAAACAATCTAAAGGTTCATTCTGAGACCTGGCTTTGGACAGCTCAGATGTTAAGATTTCCAGTTGAGCTGCAACCCAGGGCCTTTCCATGTGGCCTGGCTTCCCGACAGCATGGTGGCCTCAAGGTCTTTGTTACTTGGAGCTCTAGGCATGCATGCAACCAAGGATAGACAGGGATATATTGTATAGACAGGGATAAGACCTACCCTTGGAAGCCACATCACATGTGTCTGCTGTGTTCTATTGATCCTGCAGTCATGAACTGACTCGGAATCAAGGAGAGGAGTCATCGACCCCTCCTCTCAATGGGAGGGTTGGCGGGGTCATACTGGAGAAGGCCAGTGGGGATTGGGGCATAGCTCTGACAACATAAATGCTCCATCCTGTTAGAAAACATAGTTTGCCACAAGGGGTATTATCAACATTAACCAAACAAGAGGCCAGTGTATAACCCTTCTTGAAAAATGTAAGTGCTCATAGATTCAGAATGTTTGTGTCTGTGGCCACTGCATTCTTTCCCTGTGGAAAGCTTGCAGAAGCTGCCAACTTTTTAGAACACAGGAATGCAAGGAAGTGAGTGGCAGTGGGTAGTAGTATTTTCAGCTATCAGACCTACCTTGGCCTGTCTTTTCTGTAGAGAGGGAGGTAGCAAACACACTTGGTGGAATACTGATGTAGATTCCTTTGTCTCTTTCCTGCATGGAAGGCAGTTGGAGGAGCTCTTTCTTGCTGTAGACCTTCCTACTAAGGAAGACTCCTTTCAGTGGCTCCCTTCTTGTTTAGCTCCTGTGTTCTCCCCACAGCAGGTGCTTGCGTGACTTCCTTTTGTCACTGGGAGGGTTGTGAGAAACCCCTTGCTTATTAATTCCTTTCCAGGTCACCTGCACTTGGAGGTCAGGTGGCACAGTTGGCAGGCCTAGGTTCAGAGAGTCATGCTTAAAAACACTCAAGGTACTAGCTCTGTCCTTGCAAGAGTATCTGCCTGTAAATGAGTCTTGTTTTAGGTTTTCTTTACTTGTTAGTTTAATTCAGGAATTTAATCCGGAGTGAAGTTCATTATACCCCTATTTTTCAAAAAATAAGTAACTGTTTCTTAACATTGCTGAAGCCCCTTGAAGAATTTTATATATATAGGAGCGCCTGTGTGGCTCAGTCGGTTAAGCGGCTGACTTTGATTGTGGCTCAGGTCACGATCTCAGGGTCCTGGGATCCAGCCCCCTGTCTGGCTCCCTGCTCAGCAGGGAGTCTGCTGCTCCCAATTCCTCTGCCCCTCCCCCCACTCCTGCACACTTTCTAATAAATAAAATCTTAAAAAGAATTTTATATACCCACACGTGTGTGTATATATATATATATATATACACACATTTTATATATGTGTATACACGTATATAAAAGCTAGGAGCTACTTTGAATGTTAAATGCTTATGTGTATGTTATTAGAAGTGAAGAAAACAGCAGGAAATCTCATGGGGTGAGCTAAATTGATGCATGGCTGCTTTATTTTTAAGTGATTCCAAAAGCAGAGGGGCTGATACGGAGAGTCTTAATTACAGCTCCTGCAGCCTGCCTGCTTCTGCCATGGTCATTATGTAATCACTCCAGGCACTCTCCTGCCTGAGGATGGCACTTAGCTCCCCCCCCCAGGGGGGTAAATTATAGCACATTGTTCTGCTCTGTCCTGGCCCTGGCTGTGGAGACCTCTGGGCTGCACTATGAATACTTCAAAGGCCTTACTGGCGGTCTGTGGAATGGGTGATCCCCAATCCTGGCAGGTCCGGTCAGCAGGAACCTTTGAAAGCATGAACTCTAAACCTCATCTTCTCTGTGAGAGATCTGAGGTGGTCAAGCCCTTTCCCATTATGTGTCTGCATTGTAGCCCTCCCCCGACAACGACCTCCATGTCCCCGTCACGTTCTCCCCCTGGCCTCCACAGTGGTCCAGGAAGAAGGCTCTGGGAGCCAGAGGTTGACAGTGATAACTGGGGTTTGATGTTCTGGAAGTTTCCCCAAGAACCTGTGCTTAAAAGGTGTGACAAAACACGGAGATCTTTTCCTGGGGTTTCAGACCCAATCAGACATTCATTTTCAATATTCAGAGACCCTGGCTGGGAGCAGGTTTCTTCTACCTGCTTCTTTACCCAGGACTTACCTCATTTGCAGGAATGGTGCATTTTTTTTTCTTATATAACAAATGCTGTTTATATGAGGTGATTTGCTTTTATTATACCCGTGAGATAATTCTAATATAACGGGTTTGCTTTATGAAAAGCAAGGGTTTCTCATGCAGCCTTTAAGAATGTGGATACATACATATGTTGCCTAGCTGACTGGGAGTGGAAGCTTAAATCAGTGGAGCTTACTTTTCAGCTTGCATTAGCTTTGCTGTGACTCCTAGCGGGAGTTGCCTTTTGGAGGTCAGGGCCAGGTGGTGGTTTTGGGTCACAGCAGAGACTACAGGGGGCGCACGTGGCCTCGGGCTCATCAGTGCCCTTAGCTTATTAAGAAGGTACAGTACTAGACCTTGAGAGTGAATCTAGAAGGGAGTTAGAAAAGGAACAGTCTTTTTTTTTTTCTTTTTCCAAAATGACTCCAACTCTTCTGTGGAAATTAAATGTTTACATGTATTAAAAATTCCTAAAACAAATTCTTACTTTCTCCAAATTGATTTTTATCCATTTAAGATATAGCTGGTTCCCCAGATGTCCCTGTCTGTGTAGCTCTCCTTCCCCAGTACCGAAACCTCTCATTTTTACTCCAGATTCACATCCACCATGACCAGCCTTTCACTGACTATGTTTAAATTGCAAAACAGAATAGTGAAAGCATGACTCTTGGTTTCGGGGTGGAGGGGGAGGGCAGAGAAAGAAAGGAACGCTCCCTCCAGTTGTGTGTGTGTAGAATGTATGTATATCTATCCTCTGTATTTTTTCAGAGAAATTGTTTCATCTTCCCTGATGATCCTGGCTCAGTAGAGGCTTCCTCTGCTGCCTGGACACCACTCGCCCACGCGAGCAAGGCCCAAGCGCAGGGCCGCCTCCTGGTTGGCAGAACACTGCTTCTTGCTGGTGGCGGTGCTGCCTGCAGTCTTGGCCTCTTCCATTTGGGCTTCATTTCTTAGATAAGTGAAACATCTTTTTCTTTTCTGTTTTTCATTTTGAAATGTAATTTGCAGTGAGCGAGTCTAGTAGTCCCAGTCCTTCCCATCACTTTGGGGCAGGCAAAAGAAACCCGCCCCAATCCACCCATCCCCCAGGACACAGTGTTTATCAGTTGTCATTCCCCGTGTTTGCATTATCTGCAAACAAAACTCCCAGAGCTCCTGCAGAGGAGCCTTGCCGGTGGGGCTAGTAATGCCCCTAAGCTTCTTGGGTGTGGTTTTTGTATTTCTGTCTCTCCGTCTCTGCACATTCTTGGGCTCTTGACCTTGGATTTAATGTCAGCTCCTTCTGCGGTTCCCAAGTTGTAAGGGCTCCATCAGGCCCATCTCTCCAGCCCAGGCCTCTCCCTAAGGTGCTTACCCTTCCGTTCCATTGTTCCACACTGCGTCAAAGAGCCACCCCCTTTCTTCCCAGTCCACCCTTGCATGGTCCCCAAGAGCACTCCTGCCCATACCCCACCTCAAGACACAAACCAGAGACTGGGAAGCAGTCCTGGGTTCCTTTTTCTTTCATCTCCCACCCTTCAGTTCATGACCTAGACTGCTTGCCAGCCGTTGCTACCCACCTCACCCCCCAGTGCTTGTCCCCTTTCTTGTCTCAGTCTCTACTTCCTTGAGTTGGGGTTCTTTGCTCTTGGAACTACAACTGTCCTGGAACCTGGTTTCTGCCTCTGGCCACTGGGTGTGGCAGTTCCACTGGCACTGGAACTCCTCTGCTTAGCCCCTTTAGGCAGAAGCCCTCCCCCTCTTCCTGGCCTACTTACTCCAGGGCTTGCTGTGAAGTGTTGCTTAGTGTACATTTGGGGTGGGGACCCCTGTCCGGCTACTCACAGGACCCAGCGTAAGAAGCACTTGAACCGGCACCAAACCCCTGTTTCTGGGTGCCAGAGCCTGCACGCGCTGTCCTGCCTCATACAGCCCAGCATCCCATACCAGCCTCTTTCATCGATGGGGGTTGACGAGGGGCCTTCCTTCAAGGCCTAGCCAACTGGGGCGCTCTAACCGAGACCTCAACAACCCCTCAGCCCCTCCAGGTACCATACAAGTGCCCTGGCACCCTCCTCCCTCTCGCCCAGGCAAGGATCACATTTAATTATAGCTAAACATTCACCTTGAATTTATAGAATACCAACCATTAAGAAAGCGCTATGAATTGAATGGCCCCCAAATTCATGTGTTAAATCCTAATGCCCAGTATGATGGTATTTGGAAATGGGGCCTTTAGGAGGTGATTTGGTCAGAAGGGTGGAGCTATCATGAATGGGATTAATGGTTTTACAGAAAAGACCCCAGAGAGCTCTCTTGCCCCTTCTGCATTGTGAGGGCACAAAGACAAGATACCACCTCTGAACTGGGAAGTGGGCTCTCAGGAGACATTGAATCTTCTATCACCTTGGTCTTAGACTTTCCAGCCTCCAGAACTATAAGAAATAAATTTCCGTTGTTTATAAGCCTCTCAGTCTATGGTATTTTGTTATAGCAGCCCGGGGAGACTAAGACAAGAGGTCAGATGGCTTTATAAGAAGATGCTGCATTTCATAAAAGGCTTGGCAATAGGAACCTATTAACCAGCAGGCTCTCCTAGTATACACTTAAAGCCCAGTTCCATTTACTGGAAAATTAAATGACCACTTCTAGGGACAAACTAATGTTAAGGTTTCAGCTTACAGATCACACATCCCCTGAAGGGTGCTATAAGGACCCTTCAGATCCTGCAGACCTCAGCAGTCATGGGGCCTTGCATTGCAAAGCTGTTTGGCTCACAGAAGATGCAAGACTTTTTCCTTGGTGCTCCTAAGTTTTATGGTCATTTGACTTTAATTTGGTCGAAGTTTTAGTGACCAAAGCAAATCCCGACCGCTGATGAGACTGCCGTTGTCCCAAGCCCGTCTGCCGGGAGGGTGTCCCTGCAGGAGGCCCACCACAGTAAAGCTGTAACACTATGCTTGGACTGGAGGCATTTCTTTTCTTGTAATCCAGCAGTGTGAGGACACATCTCTGAAAGGTTCCTTTTTTGGTCAGTTTCCCCATTAATGCCCAACAGATTTTTTTTAAATTAACATATAATGTATTATTTGTTTCCAGGTTACAGGTCTGTGATTCATCAATCTTACACAATTCACAGCATGCTCAACAGATTTTATCTGAAGTTTTCTCTCCTGATTCCTCCCTCTCCGGATCAGATGGCTGGGTGTGGCTGTGCAGTCTCGCAGTACCATGCTGAGGCTGACCACCCAGAGTTAGCACAGGCCCCACTTAGATGACCCTTACTTCAGATACCAAGTGCAAGTTGGGGACCCCCCAGGGCCCCTGCACTTCCAACCAGCTGGCTACAAATTACAGTTTTATTATGAAGGATACAAATAGAACAAGCTAAATGGGGAAACTCAGAAGGTGAGGTCTGGGAGCTTTTGTGCCTTCTCCTTGTGGAGTCAGAGCCTGTCACCCACTCGGCATAGGGATGTACTCACCAACTGCGAAGCTGACCTGAGCCATGGTGTCCACAGTTTCTATTGGCTTTCCTTGTGAAGATATGACTGACTGGGTCATCAGCCCTGTTTTCCTCCCAGGAGGCTGGTCGGTTTGGCTAACATCCAGATCAAAGACCCAACCCTCTAATTACATGGCTGGTCTTTGTAGTCTGGTCTTCTGGCCAACCCCTATCCTGAGTCCTCTTGTTAGCATAAACACAGTTAATGATCCAAGAAGCCCACCATGCATGACAAAGATACTCCCATCACTCAGGAAAACCCAAGGATTTAGAGGTTACGTCCCAGGAACCTAGGATAAGGACCAGACAAATCTCTATTATACATCAAACTGTCATTCAAGGATGATAGATCATGTTTTGATTACTAGTGTAGATCTGAGAGTCAGACTGGGAGGTTTCACACCAGCTGTGTGACTGTGAGCCTCTCCAGCCTTCTCTGAACCTCACTTTCCTTATCTGTGAATTGGGGATGATAATATGTATCTCATAAGGTAAGTAGAGGCAGTGATATAAAATAATATATGGTAACCTCATAACGTGTCCTCATGAATAATACACCTTTAGTGTTACCTGTCACTGTGTTCAAGAAGTACAATCAGTATCATAAAAATATATATACCCAAAGCCTAACTTTAAAATGCTGTCTTTCCTTGGCTATTGCTTTATACATCAAAAAATCAATTGATTGTCCCTGGTCAGCTAAGTTCAAGTGAGCAGAAATGCTATTAAGTGGAGGGTATCTTACTTCTCTAACTTGAAGACCTTCATCCGCTTACGTCTTCCTGGGCCTGCTATTTTCCAGCAGCTGTGCAGGAAGCTGGGCTTGTAGCTGTGGGCAGACTCCACCCTGCTCAGGAGAACCTTCTCAGCGCTATTACAAACTCATGTAGTAGGAGTGTCTTAGTTTGGGCTGCTGTGACACAACACTCTACACTGGGTAGCCTCTACTTCTCACAGATCTGGAGGCTGGAATTCTGAGATCAGGGCACCCACATGGTCAGGTTCTGAGGAAGACTGTCCTCCAGACAGCTGATTTCTTGTCCTGGCCTCACATAGTGGAGGAAAGGGTGGAAAGGGTGAGAGAGCTCTGTGAGGTCTCTTACAGGGTCACTGATCCCATTCATGAAGGCTTGACCCTCATAATCTAATTTAGCTCCCAAGGGCCCCTCCTCCTAATACCTTCAGTTGGGATTAGGATTTTAACATGTGGATTTTGGGGACACAAACATTCAGTCTGTAATGAAGAGTGAGGGGCTGGCAACCAGGGGCACTTCGTTCATTTCTGTCCCCCTTTTCTGGTATAGTTCGGGCATTTGTTCCTGTCACCGCTCCTCAGCTAGGTCAGCAGATTCCCTTCATTAGCAGCTCAAGTCAGGTTTGAGACCCTCTGGCGATCCCCAGGGACTGAAATCCATTTAGTGCCTTTTAACCAGCACTTTCTTTTTAAATGAGATACAATAGAATGAAAAAATAGATGTAACCTAAAGGATAGTGAGAGTAGCTTTTATTTCATACATAAGTGCCCTGACCCTCCTATTAAATGCATTTCCTGTAGTTGATGGTGAATTTTAAAACTGAACTCAAGGAGGGGCACCTGGGTGGCTCAGTCAGTTAAGCGCCTGGCTCTTGATTTTGGCTCGGGTCATGATCTCACGGTCCTAGGATGAAGCCCCATGCCCAGCTCTGCACTCAGCACAGTCTGCTAGGGATTTTCTCTTTCCCTTTCCTTTGCCCCTCCCCTCCTTATTTCTCTCTAAAATAAATAAAAATCTTTCAAACTGAACTCAAGGAAAGGTGAAATGGCTTCCTTTTTTCACTGGGTGGTCCTGGAGCCCCCTGACAAAGGACCATGGCGAGAAGAGCCCATATCTTGTGAGCTTAGGGAGAGCAAGACCTGTACTCTAGCAAAGAGCTCAGGAAACCAGCCCCAGGGCGACCCAAGCCAGGCTCAACAGGGAAGCTAAGGCAGCTTTGGGCATAGAAGCGGCTGGGGCTCTTAGGCTCTCCAGGCACACAGCTAGCTGGCAGCAAGTCCCCCCAGATTCTGAGAGCCATCAGCCAGGAGCTACTCTGAGCCAGGAAGCCCAAGTTGGGGTTTCAGATGCCAGGGGTACCTTCAAAGCCAGCTGGGCACCAGTGCAAGGGAACTGCTAGCTATCTGTAGAGCAAGGTGAGCAAAGGAAGAGATAGGCTCAGGCACACAGTTCTAGCCTGTTCCAGAGCTTCGCTAGAAAGTGGGCAGATGCATACCTGTGTGTGTGAGTGTGTGCCTGCATGGATGTGTGTGTGAATGTGTATGCATGTGTGAATGTGTGTGCATGCATGTGTGAATGTGTGTGCATGCATGTGTGAATTGTGTGCATGCATGTGTGTGAATGTGTGTGCATGCGTGTGTGAATGTGTGCATGCGTGTGTGAATGTGTGTGTGCGTGTGTGTGAATGTGTGTGCGCGTGTGTGAATGTGTGTGTGAATGCGTGTGCATGTGTGTGTGAATGTGTGTGCGTGTGTGTGTGAATGTGTGTGCGTGTCTGTGTGAATGTGTGTGCATGCATGTGTGTGTGTCTCACCTTTTAAGTTTCTAGACCAGACCTGTCTTATTTGCCAGGAGACTTTTACGTGACGTCTGTGTTCTCCTGGCCACCTCATCATGAAATCCCACTGCGGGCTTGCCTCTTTTCCAGCACTCCTGCAAAGCCCAAGTGCTTGAAAGTAGGTTTGTCATGATCGCAAGGCACACTTTGGAAGTGTTACGTGGAATAAGCTTCTGCAGCGCAGGGGGGCTTCTGGCCCTGTTGGGAGCTCTGCTTGTGGGTGTGGCAAGGAGCTAAAGCCTAGGCTACTGTCAGAGGCCATCTCAGAGCTCCTGGCCCTTGAACCCTGGCCCCAGCTCTTCTGTGGTGCAGGACAGCAGGAATCTATGTCTGAGTGGCCATGGGACATGTCTATATCCACCCACATACACATTTTCCTCTGGAAGCATTCTTCAGGTTTTTTTTTAATTTGTTTTACTTCAAATGTTAATTGTATGACTTCTAGACTGAAACTAAGCTTTTAATGCACTGCTGCTGGAAATCAAACATCTAAACTGAGAACTCAAGGGGCTCCCAAACTTACATTCGTCTTATTCTCTAAAATTATTGCTGTAGGCCTTGAGGAACAAGTCTTTGTCCTGCTGAATGAACAATCTATTCATCAGGGTTGAGTTAGAAGGGTGGTGTAATCTATTTAAAAAAATCACATTTGGTCGCTTAAAAAATCAGTTCTCAAATAATGTCTTCCTCCCAGATATCTGCACGGCTAAGCACATCACCATCTTTACACTTCTCTGAACATATCCCATTCTTGGTGAGGTTGTTTAATGTGGCACTGGCTATCCCCCACTCCCCCTTCTTCTTGCGCAGTACACTGGGTCTTCTGTTTTATTGATAGCACTTACAGACTCCTTGTTGAATTCGCTTGTAGTTCTCGTGCCTTCTGTCCTGCCTTCTAGAATATGAACTCCACCAGGGCAGGGATTTTTGTCTTCACTGATAGGTGCAGAACACCTAAAATAGGCTCCATCACATGGTTATTTGTTGAGTGAACAAGTACATGGTTATTTTAAATGACTCCTCCTAGGTGATCTTCAGAATGTACCTGGGCCTGTATATTTTGGCATTTTATCTTTTTAAGCTGTGTCTTCAAGAAAGCAAATAAGGGTTGTATCCAGAACTTCTGGGTTGCTAAATGTTGAATGAGAGGGAAGGCATAGGTATGTGTGTGTGCACAGGCACACACGTGGGAGCATACATGCATGTGTGTATGTAACACAGAGGAAAGAACAATTGTGTTTGTGCATGGAGTTGTGTCTCTCTTTCCAGGAGCATCACTATTTATGATACTCTTATTAACCAAAACCAGCCTACTGAAAAGTTTACCTGGGCCATCCTTCCTGGGTGGAATGGCCTGACCCCCACAAGGAGGCTGCAGACAGCTTCAGATACTGCTTGGAGTGGTCCACGGTCCTCCTGTGTTGGTTGACCCTTAATAAGGAAGGGAAAATGTGACCAGCTTTTTGCAGTTTCAGTACAAATATCTCTTCATCTCCCACATTCATTTACGGGGCTAATAGTTTCTCCTGAACACTGAGGATCACTTTTGAAGCTTCCCTAAAACATGTGCTG
This sequence comes from Spilogale gracilis, assembly GCA_004023965.1. Classification (NCBI taxonomy): domain Eukaryota; kingdom Metazoa; phylum Chordata; class Mammalia; order Carnivora; family Mephitidae; genus Spilogale; species Spilogale gracilis. The sequence continues at coordinate 37,280 of PITA01012768.1, read as the reverse complement.
GGTAGTAGTACCTGGATGCCCCATGGAGACTGACATGGGAATCAGCAACTAACAGGGAGTATCTGAGACCCGCCCTTCTGGAAATACATCTGACTCCTTTTTGGACCTGATACGACCACATTCTCATTAGCAGGCATGAGCTTCATTTCCAGGTAGCAGATTCCAGCCAATGTGGCTCGCTGCACACAGATGGCCATTTACTTGTCTTCTGGGCTGGTCTTTCTTAGTTCTATTTTTCTCCTTCTCAGAAGATAGTATTCTTAAAAGTGTTGGAACATCCTGATGATAAAGGACATCTAACGTAGTGATGAAGATCTGGGACGAAGGCTCCTCTGCACAGACTTGAAGGTGGAGGTGCGGGAGGGTCCAGGGTCTGGTTAAGGTGCCCTAGGAGCTGGCCCCAGCCCAGCAGGCAGCAGGCAGCCTGTTTCCATTTATTCCCAGGCTGCAGAGAGCACCTGTGCTAACCTGAACTTCCTGCTGACTCATGGTTTTAAGTAAGGCCAAGGAAGCCATTGGGCAGCCCTCCACTAAGGCTGACCTCCTATGTTCCACCGCTAACTCCAGGACCTGTTTCTGCGGGCACCACTGAGAAGATTCTGTCTGGGGGAGAAGAGAAGCCTCTCACGATGCTCTCTCATGACATACGGCCATGTACAGTTCATCTCTTCACAGCCTTGTTTCCATTCTTTTACCCATCATGCTAATACTTTTGTTTCAGTGGGACTAATATGAAGTTTTCTTTTTGACAATTAAACAACGCAGTTGCCAATAATCAGTTCTTTGTATTGTTGGTTGAAAGATGCTGGTGATCAGATTTTATTAGATTAAAAGTTGCCTCTCCCAACCTCCCACCACCTTATACTATATTTGTGGGACAGGTCAATAGGCTGCAGGGAGGCAGAGACCCTATGCACAGGAGCCTCTCTGATTGACCTACATATACTAGATATTACAACTTTGCATATGTCATATGATTTAAACCTGTCAAAAGCTGTAGCATCCTGCTGGCTCTTCTCAGTTTTTGGGTGAAAAACTGAAACATAAAGATTAGCAAAGTCACCTAAATTTATATAGATCGTAAATAGAGCAACCTGGAATTGAATTGGATTGGGTGGGAAAGATGTGGGTACACCAACCAGGCAATGAATTCCGTTAAATCATGTCTCACTCATTATCTTCTAGAACTGTCAACATATAAGTGTGTTATATCAATAAAAGTCTATCCTCAATTTCCTGAATTCTGTAACATTGAGCAGAGATCCTGCCAAATAATAGTTAATTAAATATTTGTGGAATTCATGTATACATATATACACACATATGTGTGTGTCTACATAATTATAACAGCCATGTAGTACCAAATGTTAAGCAATGAAATCAGCTATGAGTTGAAAATACTACAGGAAAAACACCACTTTAAACATTATTCATATTGGAACAACTGCTTAAATCACTTTACTTGACATTATATACAGACTTCTTGAATTCAATGCAAATTAACAAATAAAAGTAGTCATCAGTATTTACCATAGTAAATGAGACTGGTGGTGGGTATTAAGGAAGGCACATATTGCATGGAGAACTGGGTGTGGTACATGGACAATGAATCTTGGAACCCTGAAAAAATAAAATATATAAAAATATAAAAATAAATTTAAAAAAATATTATCATAGTTAGAATTTAGCATAGCATATCTTTATGGTGTTTGGGCTTAGAAAATACATTGCAGGAGCTGTTTTAACTTCATACATACATGATGTAAATACAAGGATAATGTTTTTCTTTTGAAGACTTTACTATTCTATGCTTTTATTTTAAAGGAATGTGTCAGTGACTTTTTTAAAAAAGATTTTATTTATTTATTTGACAGAGAGAGAGATCTCAGGCAGGCAGAGTTGCAGGCAGAGAATGGGGAGGAAGCAGGCTCCTTGCTGAGCAGAGAGCCCGATGGGGGCCTCGATCCCAGGACCCTGAGATCATGACCTGAGCTGACGACAGAGGCTTTAAGGCCCACTGAGCCACCCAGGCTCCCTGTGTCAGTGACTTTTAACTTGGACTTGAAACATTGTGAAGTTTTTGGTTACCTTTAAGCAAGAGAGTAAGGAGGGGGAAGAGGCAAGGTACCAGTGAACTATTTTACTTATCTTCTGAAAAGATAAATGTTTAATTAGCCACTTAATCAAAATGATTATTTAAAACAAAGTTTTCTAGAGGACCGGCTGATGGATGAAATGGCTATGTTGTACTTCTGTAACAAATATAACACTGTATGTTAGCTACACTGGAATTACAATTTCAAAAATCCTAATAAATCATTTTAAAATTTGTTGGTGGAGCTTCTGCATTTATTAAAGCAAGAAATGGTGGTAGATGGAGATGAAGTGTTGTAGTGGAGGTGGAGGGAAACCGGTGGATTCACTATGTATTTTGAGGTAAAGCCCACTAGAATTGCAGATGAATTACATATATGGTGCAAGATATGGCAGGACTGAAGGTCTTGATCCAAGTGTTTTACTTGAGCAATTAGGGGACATGTGATGTCATGTAGTGGGAAGGGAGATAGTTGATGGACAGTTGGGAATGGATGCAGATTTGGGAGTAGAATCAATTATCTATTTCGCATATAATGTTTGAGACACTGTCATCTGACGGAGATGATAAATAGGCCGTTGAATAAACCAGGACTCAGATCAAGAAAGAGAACATAACCAGCTCCCAGAGATTTCCTTGTTTACCCTTTAGTAACTACCCTCCTCTGAATTTGCTATATTATGGATTAGTTCTACTAGTTTTCTGTGGATTTCGTAGAATTTTCTGCATGTAAACTCATGTCATCTCCTTGTATCTTAGTTTTCCAGGAATTTTTATCATGAAGGGTTGCTGGATTTTTTCAAATGTTTTTCTTGCATTTTCTGCATCTTCTGAGATTATTATATAGTTTCTGTCCTTTATTCTATTATATGCTGTATTACATTCATTCATTTTTAGATATTAAATCCATTTTGAATTGTTGGGATAAAGCCAAATTGGTCATGCCATATAAATGTTTATACATTGATGAATTTGGCTTATTCATACTTTGCTAAGGATGTTTTATGTCTTTATTCATGAAAGATATTGGTCTGTAGGTTTTTCTTTTCTTGTGATGTCTGCATCTGGCTTTGATGTCAGAGTAATACTGACTTCATAGGATGAGTTGAGAAGCATTACCTCTTCCTGTACTTTCTAAAAGTTTTTGGGAAGGATTGACATTTTCTTCTTTTAAATATTTGATAGAGTGCACTAGAAAAGTCATTTTGGATTAGGCTTAACTTCATGGGAGATTTTTTTATGACTAATTCAATTTCTTTGCTTTTTATTGGTCTGTTCATGTTTTCTGTTTTCTTTTTGTATCATCTTTGGTAATTTGTATATATCCAAAAATTTCTCCATTACATGTGAGTTTTCTAAATTTTTTTGTGTAAAATTGTTCATAGTATTCCCATATAATACTTTTGATATCTGTGGATTTGATACTGGTAGCCTCTCCTTTCATGGTTTTAATAATTTGTGTCTCCTCTTTTGAATTCTTGGTCAGTGTAGCTCATGGCTTGTTGGTTTTGTTAATATTCTCAAGAAACACTTTTTTATTTTTTTCTTTTGTTTCTCTGTTTTCTATTTCATTGTTTTGTATTCTTATCATCATTATGTCATTTGTTCTTGTTTTGTGTTTACTTGGCTCTTCTTTTCTGGTTTCTTAAGGTGAACGCTTAGCTTTTGTTATTTCCATACTTTTTGGTTACAGGCTTTAAAATGTTTTAATTCTATTTCCAAACATAGCATATTATACAATTGGCTTATATTTGTATACAGTTAGGAGTTACCACACATATAAATTCATCACTCTGCCACAAAAAGTATGCAGTTTGATCTCTCCACAAAACTCCCTCAAGCTGCCCCTTTGCAGTCAACCCTCTCTTGTGCCTAACCCCTGAAAACCACTGCTCCTTTCTCTGTCCCTACCATTCTGCTTTCATATATTTGAAGTCATACAGTCTGTTGGCCGCTTTCTTTCACTCAGCATGGCACAGTTGAGATTGATTCATGGTGTGTGAATCAATAGTCCATTCCTTTTTTAAAATTTTTATTTTAGGGAGAGAGAGAGTGGGAGAGTAGAAGAGAATCTCAGGCAGACTCCCCACTGATTGTGGAGTCTGAAGTAGCACTCGATCTCACAACCCTGAGATATGACCTGAGCCTAAATTAAGAGTCAGACACTAACCTGACTTAGCCACCCAGGTACCCCAATAGTTCATTCCTTTTCATTTGCCGAATAGTGTACCATTGTACAGGGTACTATGGTTTATTTATTCATTCACCCTTTGGAGGACATTTAGGAGTTTCCACTTTTAGCTGTCACAGATGAAGCAGCTGTCAACATTCTTGTATGGGGTTTGGGGAGAACTGTTTCCTTCTGTCTTGAATAACTTCCCAGGAGTAGGATCACTGGTTGATGTGTAAGTGTAGGTTTAATTTTATAAGAAACTGCTGCACTATATTCAAAGTGGTGTTTGCCTTATGTATTTTGAAGCTCTGTTTGTTTGTTTGGTTTTTTTTTTGGTGCCTACACATTAAATTGTTATGTCTTCTTGGTAAACTGAGTATCATTATATAAAATGTCTTTTAATCATTGCTAATTTCCCTTGCGTTGTTGTATCTGATGTTAGTATAGCCACTCCCCTTTCTCTCAGTTAATATTTATGGTATATTTTTGTCATCATTTACTTTTGACTTACCTGTCAATATCCTTAAAGTTTCATGGAAAGAGCATATCATTGGATCTTTTTAAAAAAAATTCATTCCAGTAATCCATGTCTTTTAAATGGTGTTATTTTAACCATTTGTATTTAAAGTAATTATTGATAATAGTTGACAGTTTTATTATTTTCTTTCTCTTTGTTCTCTCCTGTGTTTCTTAGTTTCTCTTTTCCTGTCTTTCGGTGAAATACTTGAATGTTTTTTACTATTTTAGTATATTTTTTTCAAGTTCTGACACTTCCCATCATAATTTATGTTTTATTATATACCTTTGTATAATTTTTCTTTATTTCTCTAGAACTTACAGTATTCATACTTATCTTTCAAACTGTGTATGTTAATATTTTACCACTTTATGTGGAATTAGAAACTTTACCACCTTACAGATCCTCAACTTCCCCACTTTTATTTGTAGGTGTCTTATTTTTACACTTATATCCACTAAAAACCCCATCAGTGATATCACTTTTGCTGTTAATCATTATACATATGTTATAGAAATGACAAGGAAGAACAGTCTATTGTATTTACCCAGATATTTGTCATTTTCATTATTCTCTTTTTTGAAGTTTTAAGTCTCCCTTTCATGTCATTTCCTCCTGTCTGAAGAACTGCCTTTGGCATTTCTTTTAGAGCTGTTCTAGTGACTAATTCCCTGAATTTTCCTTCATCTGAGAGTATCTGCATTTCATCTTCATTCTTGAAGGTTATTTATGCCGGATGTAGAATTCTGGGTTAACAGTTCTTTTCTTGTATTCTTTAAAAATGTTGTGCCTCTGATGTGTCTGATGAGAAATCTGTAGTCATTCATATCATTGTTCTCTTCATAAATGCAGTGATTTTTCCTGGCTGCTTTCAAGATTTTTACCTTGTTTTTAGTTTTCAGCTGTTTGATTATAATGTGCCTTGAAATGGATTCCTTTGATTTCATTTTGTTTGGAATTTCTTGAGTTTCTGGAATCTATAAGTTTGTTTTATACTAAATTTGGGAAGATGTCAGCCATTATTTCTTCAAATATTTTATTCTGTACCAAATTCTCCTCTCTTGGAACTCTGATAACACAAATTATCAATTTTTTTCCCCCACAGGTGCCTGAATCTCTTGACTTTTTAGTGTTTTTTCTCTGTTCAAACTAGATAATATCTATAAATATCTCTTGAAAGTCAGTGAATCTTTCCTTTGTCACTTCCATTCTGCTGATGGGCCCATCTGATCAATATCTTTAAGTTACTATATTTTTCATTTCTAAAATTTCCATCTGATTCTTCTTTGCATATTTTACTTCTCTGCTGAGACTTTCCTTATTTTAAATGGTTTGTCCTCACTTCTAGGTTCATGGTTGAAATAGCTGCATCTGTCTGGTAATTCTGCCATTTTTGTCATTTGAGGGCTGACATATTTTGATTGTCTTTCTCTTGCAAGTTGAGATTTTCCTAGTTGTTCATATACCAAGTAATTCGGATTGCATGCTGAAATATTATGATAGGAATATCTGGGTGTTGTTTAATTCTAAGGTGAATGGCCATTTTTGGTTTGTTTGTTTTAACAGGCAATCAACTCAGTTAAATTCATGCTTCAAGTTCTGGCACTTCTTCATTGGGATGTGGTTCTAATATCAAGTCTGTTTTCAGAAATGTTACAATGCTATTTTGGATCTTTCCAGCATGTGCATCATTCAGTGTTAAGTGTGAGACAAAGACAGTAGTTAATTCTGTAGTTCTATTATCAAAGTCTTTGCTGTTCTGTTCAGGGTTATCTAGGCATGCACAGCTTGGAGGCTAGCCAAAAGGTCATATATCTTTTACGGGACCACTTTCTTAAACTCCTTCTCTTTACAATTTTCCTGACATTTTCTGACTCTCTTGACTTCTTTCCAGGTCCTGATCAGAAAACCAGAGCTTTAGTGTATCTTTACTGTTTTACACTTCCCATGGCTTTACCCTGTGTCAGAGGTCAAGTAATGGAAAGTCAGAAAGAAAAAAAGAAACAATCATCTGCTCCAAACCCTTGTGAACACAGCTCCTGTGGGCAGACAGAAGATTCCTCTCCTTGAGCGCTTGAGGTACATGCCTGGGAGCCTCTGCCATTGCCAGTACACCACTGCCGGCCACTGCCAAATCAGACCTTTCCATTGGATTGTTACTCTTACTTTTTCAAAAACTATTTTTATTGAGATATAATTCGTGTATCATAAGATTCACCCATTTAAAGTATACAGTTCATTTGTTTTTAGTTTATTCATAGGTTTGTGCTACCATCAAGACAGTTTAATTTTTTATCACTCCCAAAGGAAAACCTATACCTATTAGCAATAATTCCCTAATCACCACCCCCCAGTTCTAGATGACCATTCATCTATTTTTGTCTTTATAAGTTTATTCTGGACATTTCATGCAAATGGAATCATATAATACATATCTTTTGTTACTAGCTTATTTCACTTAGAATAATATATTCAAGGTTCATTCATGTTATATCAGGTATCAACACTTCATTCTTTACTATTGCAAATAATATTCCATTGTACGGATACCACATAGTTATCTATTAATCAGTTGATAAACATTTGGATGTTTCCCCTTTTTGGCTATAGTGAATCATACTGCTACAAAAATTCATATACAAATATATTTTTATTTTTCTTGAGTTTATAACTAAGAGTAGAATTGCTGGTTCATTTGGCAACTCCACCTTCAACGTTTTGAGAAATTGCTATTTTCCAAAATGGCTATATCATATTACACTCCCATCAGTCATATGTGATGGTTCCAAATTCTCCACATCTTTGTCAACACTTGTTATCATGTCTTTATGGTTATAGACATCCTAGTAAGTGTGAAGTGTTATATTATTGGGGTTTTGATTTACATTTCTCTAGTAACTAATGACTTTGAGCATCTTTTCATGTGATTATTGACCATGTGTATACATTTCTTGGGGAAGAAACTGTTCAAATCTTTGCTATATTTTTATTGGTTATTTGTCTTCCATAACTGAGTTGTAAGGGTGTTTATATATTCCAGATATGTCTCTTATCATATATATGATTTGCAAGTATCTTCCATTTGCAAAAATTCTTCCATTCTGTGGGATGTCTTTTCATGTTCTTTATGGTGTCATTTGAATAAAAAATATTTTCTATTTTTAAGAAATCCAATTAAAAAAAAGAAATCCAATTTATCTATTTTATTAATTTATTGCTTATAATTTTGGTTTTGTATCTAAAAAAGTATTCCATAACCCAGGATCACAAATATTTTCTCATGTGTTTACTGCAAAGAATTTTATAGCATTAGTTCTTACTTTCAGGAAATTTATGATACATTTTGAATTAACTTTTGTGTAAGGTGTGAGATAAGCATCCAACTGTATTCTTATGAATATTGATACCCAGTTAACCAAGCATATTTGTTTAAAAGACTTTTTCCTCCTCACAGAATTGTCTTAACATCCTTTTCAAAAGTAGTTGACCATAAATGTAAGGCTTTATGCAACTACCACACTGTCTTGATTATTTTAGATTTGTAGTAAATTTTGAAATAAGGAAATGTGAATCCTCTCTTTTTGAAGATTGTTTTGGCTATTTTTGATTCCTTGAATTTCCACATTAACCTTAGGATCAGCTTATCATTTTCTTCAAAAAGCCAGCTGGGATTTTGATGGTGGATTGCACTGAATTTGGTCAAAAATTGAGAACTATTGCCATCTTAACAATAGTAACAATGTTCTGATCCATGAACATGGATGTCTCTGAACAACATCCCTGGGAGCTAGAGGAACATGATTTGATAACTTCAGTGTGTTCAAGCAAATACCTGCAAATTTAAAATTCTATTCCCAGTGCAAACATACTTACAAAATGAAGGGTAAAAAATTGAACATTTGGTTACAGAGTAGAGATAAATCTTCAAAGATTGTTTCCACAAAGGAGACCAGAAAAAGAAGAGGGAGCTGGAGGAAGATATTAAGTCTGTTTTCAGGATGAAAAATTTGAAAGCATAATCGAATAATCCATTCATGATGTAGTAGAAATGGGAAAATTGGAGGGGTTCCATCCCTTAGTAATATTTAGTACGTGAAGAGGGTAGCATATAGAGGGAGGTAACGTAAGAGAAAATTGAAGGATGAGGGTACAGGAGCTGAAGAGTTGATGGAAAGATCAAAAGGTTCTCCACAGACCATTGTATAGAGTAGGTGACCAGATGAGCCTGAAAGGAGAGATGTTTGAAGACTTGAGAGGAATGGACAAATATGAAATAGACATCTTGGAGAGTGAGAAAGTGAAATTTATAAGGAAATATAACAGTTTAGAAGTTTTGAGTGCTTATCTGAGTTATATGGTATAAATTTGAAGAGAGTTTATGCATCAGTATTAATATTTTTTTCCCAGCAACATTTAGATGCTTTAGTACAAATGCAGAATAAATGGAGAGGAGTGGAGGAGAGGATATGCTAGGCATTAATCTTATATGAAAAAGCATGGCCATGTGTTGTTCCATAGTCTGTTAGATTAGGCAATTAGAGAAGCAAGGAAGAAGGTGAAATATGAAAAGTGACACAATCAGCAAAATGGAGGTCCTGAGAAGTGGCAGACACAAAGACACACATGGCCATTAGATACCTCGCAGAAATTACTTATCCTCTTTGGTATAGTTACCAACCTAATAAATAAGCAGTACTTAATTCTGGCTGTACCTCATAATCTCCTGGGGAACTTTTAAACAATGTATCGATGGGTTTCAACCCCATTGATTCAGAATCTCTGAGCATCAGTGTCTTCTGAAGGGCACAGATGATTTGAATATGCAGACAGAGCTCATAACCACTACAAGAGAGTTTATAGTGCTGGATGACTCTGGGGGTGGAGAGGTAGAGCTGTCAGATTACACAGCCCCTAAAGCCACCTCATTCATATAGACCATAGTGACAGTGACCCTATTTGGAAGGTTGTAGCAGTTGAGATATTTCTAAGATAGAAGGCCCATTCTAAGAGGAATAGACCCATGAGAGTATTGGGAATTAAAATATCTAAAACAATGATTCTTGACCCTGGGGAGGGGCAGCTTTTAAAGAAATTTCAATCTCAAGACAACATCTCAAACTAATTACCTCAAAATCAGTGGGGATGAAGCCCAGGCTAATTCAGAACTTCTAAATGCTCCTCCAGATAATTTCCATTATTTATCTAGAAACCTTGTAGAAAGGGCTTTGCCACTTTTTCCCATATAGGGAACACTGGACAGGGTATAGGTTTGGGAGGGGATTTGTTTATTTCTGTCAGGGTCATGCCAAAATTGAAGTAGCTAGGCTTCCTCCAGGTGGACTGCAAAGAGGCAGTCAGTGCCAGGTCAGGAGCTCAGAGGGAATGCTTGAGCTGATTCAAGAAAACTCCCCCAACTCTGAGTTAATTGTTGATTGCTGTATATTTTTAGAGCATATTAGGTGTGTGATGTTCCCGTGAAATCCCTAGTCCTTATAAATAACCACATGCCTGCAGTCAGCATTGAGCAGCATTCACATACCACAGAGGGGAACGCGGTTTTGGTGCAGAAGCAAGAGGCTTATAAAATACAGTTATAAAAGAGAATGTCAAGGAGAGATGGGTTCTGTAGAGTGTCTGGTTGTACAAGCAAATTCACAGAGTTAGAGGCCCAGATTGGTAAAGGACCCAGGTCCTGTGGAAGTCAGTGAAGAGTTAGATGATCCAGATCTCCTAACCTGCGTAACAGCTTCATCCCTGGCCATGTGTTCAGGAGATGATAGCATGCTTGAGCAGGAAAGGAGCTGTTATTTCCCATTATTTCTGTGGAGTTTTCTTTTTTCTTTTGTATGATCAACATGATGGTATTTTTCTTTACCCAAATTGTTCTCTCCCATTCCCACATTTCTAGATAGATTGTAAAGGAAATTGCTATCTGGAAGTAGTTTTTGAACTTCACAACATGACCTTTTAGGACCCTCAATCCATTTTGATAATTTGCCGACATTAAAATTATTTTAAAAACTGCCTTTTTGGATCCATATGAAGTAAAAATCAAAGACAGTAATTTTTGTGGATCACATTAAAATACTTCAAACCACTTAGTAGTGTGTATGTTTGCAACTGCTTCCGGTTAGAATCTGGCCATTGCTCTGGGGTCAGACAGAGTGCTTGCCTTGTCCATCCTAAGGATCATCAGTGGGCCAGCAGTATTTGTGGAAGCTGATCTACATTCTCACTCTTATTTCATAGGGTATGTTTTTATTTTGTAAATTCTCAGAGCATTCGCCAGGATTAGTTAAAGATCTTCCTCATTAAATTCTAATTTTCCATTAGATTACAGTGATCCAGTGCCCGGATTACAGTGATCCATAAGTATATTTAGAAACTGAATTGACATTTTTATAGTACTTTAGGTTTATGTCTTGGGGCAGAGATTTATATTTTCAGAGGCAGGAACTATGGTAGAATTTCAAGGAAAATGTTACAACAGGCTAGTAATGTCCTGGAGGCTGGTTCCCCAAACTTCTTCTTACATTGTTGGTTAATCTCTTTCTGTCTCAGGTTTGTGTGTATCCCTGAGGTTCTTTGAAATAATATTGCATGTGTTCCCTGGACCATCATGTTCCACTGGCAGCGGGGACAGCAGCACTAGAGATGAAGCAGTAAGGTCTAGCCTCTATGACATCCTTCCTCTGTGCCAGGCACCCTTGACATGTTCACATATGTTGTCTTATTTCTCTCTTTGGTAATCCTGTAAGAAAGGTGACATTTCTGTCCTCCATTTGCAGAAATAGAAGTTAAATGACTTGACCAGGCTTTGACTTTGAAGAATTAAAACTCCAGCATATTTGCTCCACTTTAAAGAGGCCCAGAGATTCAGCACCTGGGACAGTACCTGGAGATGGGCCATTAATGAGATCTTCTTCCCTAGACAAGAGCAGCAGATGGGGTATAGGAGTGAATATAATACTGCAGTGAGGTTGGGTTAATATGAACAGGCATGGAGGGTAAAGAACTTTCACACAATACATGCCCCTACCTCCTGTCTCTGCTCAGTCTCTGCTCTGTTCTGGCACTACAGTTCTTCCTTGAGGGAAGCTGAAAAATTCTGCTTTGAGAACAGGAGTGGTCTCCTATCACCATTTCTATAAGATGAAACAAAAGCAATGGCTTTCATATGGCCAGCACATTCTCATTACTACTTTCTTGTGCATACGCTTCTTAGAAGCAAAAGGGATACTGAATAACAGTTAGGCCTGCAGTAGCTGCAGTGTAGAGTCAGAGTTTTTTTCAAAATCTCAAATTTTGGCAAACTCTAACCAGTCTCATTGAATTCATTGATCTTGCATAATCCCAGGTTATTCTAGAACTCTGGCTAGTTCAAGATTAATAAAAACGGAGCATGCATGTGTGTTGGGCTCAGTGCAGTCTGATGCATTTGTGTCCCCAGAAGGGACTGAGGGGAGGACATGAGAGAGCAGCCTGCTTCTGTGGCTCTGACCTGCAACGACTTTGGTAGGTGAAGAACTGAGGCCCACGGGTTGTCCTGTGAACAAGGACAGTGGCCTTTCGCATCAGCACTGACCTTATAGCCTTCTCTGAGATCACAGTGACAAGAATTTTTTTAGGCACTTTGGGGCCCAGTAAGCACCTGCAAAGGGGAAAGGGAGCTTATTTAAAGCATTTATTATCTTCATAGCTTTGTGGTATTGGAACCTGATGCTCTGATTTAACAGGCAAAGAGGGAGATGAAATGATGGTGGAAAGTAATAATAAAAAATAAATAGAAAATAAAAACATAAAAATAATAAAACAAAAACAATAAAACAATAAAAACAAAATAAAATAAAAAATTAAAAAATTGGGGTGCCTGGTTGGCTCAGTCATTAAGCGTCTGCCTTCAGCTCAGGGGTCATGATCCTGGAGTCCCGGGTTTGAGCTTTGCATCCGGCTCCCTGCTCTGCAGGAAGTCTGCTTCTCCCTTTCCTCCTGCTTGGTTCCATCTCTGGCTATGTTTCTCTCTGTCAAATAAATCAATAAATAATCTTTTAAAAAATTAAAAAAAAAATACATAGAGGCACCAGGAGGCCCTTGGTCAGAGGTTTGCTGGTTGGAAGCAGGCGCCCTGGGCCCTCCTCTGGGCACAAACACAGCCAGCTTCCTTGGCAAGGGAAGAAGTCCGGAGAAGGGGAAGCAGCAGGGCCTTCTTCTCTCCAGCACAGTCCCCACTGGAGGTGAGTCCTGGAGGCCTACACTTTGCCCTCCTGCTGTTGACCTGACTCTACAGGTGGTGCATGAACCCATGACTCCCTTTGGCTGGGCAGCAGACCCTCATGCTCAGCAGGCAGCAGATGATGCCAGCCGTGTCACACCCCCAGCCCCCTTGCTCCCTGGCTATCAGGCTGTTAATGATTGACCCAGGCACAGACCTCAGTCCACACTGGCCAGAAAACAAGCTGACGGGTGAGACTGGGAAGTATTTCAGTGAAAACATCATTCTCACTTGAAGACTTCCTTGACAGTCTGAAACAAGTGCTGTTGTTTAAAGACACCAAATTTTAGGATTTCTTTTCAGTGATGCCTCACATCTGATACTAATTGACAGGAAAGGGCCATGTAAGTTTTTGCTCTGTAGAATTCCTGCTCATCTTCTGATAGAACAAGAAGCCTTCCTGTATTTGCTGATGCTCCTGAAAACATCAGGCAGACAGAAAACAAATATACCATATACTACTGGCTCTTCCTCTCTCCCCTATCCTATGCTCTTCACCCTTCCCTCTTTTTCCTTTTCTCTCTCCATCTTCCCTTATTCTCCTTTATCTCTCCCTGTCACCTTCCTTTCATCTCCCATCCTTCTCCTTCTTAAAAGGATTTCTCCTATACCTACATATCTTCTTTTGTGCCAGCCAGGTATCCCTCCTGTGAGACTAGTAAGGAAATCAGCCAGTTGTTCCAGGACCACCACCTTCATACCCTCGTCCCAGCACTACTCACAGTGCTTGGTAGACTCTTGAGTTCCCCAAGAAGTTTTCAGGGGATTCACAAGGTCAGAATCATTTTCATAATAATATCAAAATGTCATTTTCTTTTTTCATTGTGTCAACATTTGCACTGACTCTACAAAAACAATGGTGATAAAACTGCTAGAAACAGGGCGCCTGGGTGGCTCAGTGTGTTGAAGCCTCTGCCTTTGGCTCAGGTCATGATCTTGGAGTCCTGGGATGGAGGCCTGCATCAGGCTCTCTGCTCGGCGGGGAGCCTGCTTCCTCCTCTCTCTCTGCCTGCCTCTCTGCTTACTTGTGATCTCTCTCTCTGTCAAATAAATAAATAAAATCTTTAAAAAAAACTGCTAGAAACAACATAAATCAAACCCATGGCATTAAAATATGCCAGTAATTATTGTATTCTTTATCATTTTGCATAAAAATAAATGCCAATTTCCTTTAGAAATGTCCCTGATAGAACAATACAAAGTATTAATTTTTAAGCATAGAGCCTTAAATACAAATTTTTTATTTAAATTAAGTTAGTTAACATATAAGGCAAGATCCATCCGTTTCAGAAATAGAATTTGTGACTCATCACTTACATGCAAAGCCCAGTGCTCATCCCAAGTGCCTTCTTTAATACTCATCACCCATCTAGCCCATCTCCCACCCACCTCCCCTTCAGAAAACCTGTTTGTTCTCTATAGTTAAGTCTCTTATGATTTGTCTTCCTCTCTGTTTTTATCTTATTTTATCTTCCTTCCCTTTCCCTATATTCACCTTTTTTGTTTTTTAGATACAAATCATTTTAATATTCTGAGTACTTCTGCTGCATATGATGGTGGTCTTGAGACAAAGTTATTTTGGGTTGTAAGTTGAGTTATGTCCCTATTTCCATGGAGGAAATTTTTTCCCTGCAAGAATGACTGACAAATTGTGTTTACTTAAACTTTGTTATTTGGCAGATATTTTCTCAAAAATGATGAAATGAGACTGTCACTTCAAGGGAAACAATAGTAATTGTCAGAGGTAAAATTGAACTTCAAAGTAAATGTTAGAATTTCTGAAAATGTGATCTAAGGGACACCTGGGTGGCTCAGTTGGTTAAGTGTGTGCCTTTGGCTCAGATCATGATTCCAGTGTCCTGGGACTGAGTCCCACATCGTGCTCCCTGCTCAGCAGGAAGCCTGCTGCTCCCTCCGCCTGATGCTCTCCCTGCTTGTGCTCTCACTCTCACTCTTCGCTCTTGCTATCTCTGACAAATAAATAAAATATTAGAAAGAAAGAAAGAAAGAAAGAAAGAAAGAAAGAAAGAAAGAAAGAAAGAAAAAGGAGGGAGGGAAGGAAGGAAGGAAGGAAAAAAAAGTGACCTAAACAGCTTAACAGTACTTAAATTCTTGGTTAGCCTTGGTGGTAATACCAGCGAATGTGAATTTTTTTCATGTTGCATAATGAAATACGTCAATATTTAGAAAGGCTTTATAGCTCAGCAAAACAGTATCCTCCGTATGAGTAATGCATCTCACTGATAAAAAGATTCATTCTAAATGTATGCTAGACCAATAGATGGTAGAGTAACAGAGGACAGAATGTTCACTGATGTGGTTTCAGATTCTATACTAAAACTAGCCTTTAAGCAACTTTCCCTGTCAAGTTTTGGTAAGGTATCGAAAAAGAATATCCCATAATTATTTGGAAAAAAACTGAATTACTCCTCCATTTTCCAACTATGTTTCTGTATAAGGCTAGATTTTCTCCATGTACTTCAACCAAAACAACAGAATGAATGCAGAAGCATGGATAGATAGATAGATGATAGATAAATAGATAGATAGATGGTAGATAGATAGATAGAGAGAGAGATAGACTTATATAGATATATAAACTATCCATCTATCAAAAAATAAGAGTTTATATTGATACTTTGGACTGCACTCTGGGTTCTATATTTGTAACTCTTTTTACCGGTAGTTAGACACTTTGCTTATATTTAATTTATTTACTCATTTACTCAATCTAGAATATAGAAAATGTGGTATTATAATTGTTAATAAGTACCAAAGAAAAAGAATAAATCAACTACATAATTTAGTATCTATGTGGGAGTATTTTTGAGTAAATTTATGTTAGCAAAGTATATATTTTTATTGCATGATTCAAAAAAATTTTGATAAATTTGCATATCCATGTAAATTGAAAGGTCTATCAACATACAGAAATTTTATGTCCACTGTGCTCTTCCCCAGTCAGTATCCCCAGAGGCAACAATTTTTAAAAATATTTTGGTATAGTTTCATTTTGCCAAATCTAAAATGTCTTGTAAAAGGAACTATACACTTCAATTTCTCTTATTACCAGCTTCTGTGAGATTCATCCATGTGTCTTCATGTATTTATAGTTCATTCCTTTTTATTGTTGAGTAGTAAGTATTCCATCATAAAAAAATGCCAAAAGTTGATTACCCGCTCACTTGTTCATGAACATTGGACATGTTGTTTTCAGCTTTGAGATATTATAAATAAAATTGCTTTGATCATTCTTATACAAGCTTTCATGTAGACATATGTTTTCATATTTCTTGGATAAATACCTAAGAGTGGAATTACTGGATCATAGGGTTGGTGTATGCTTAGTTTTATAGAAAACTGCCATATAATTTACCAAATTAATTGCATTATTTTTGTGCTACCTCCAGCATTAAACGAAAGTTCTGGGTGCTCCACATCTTTGCCAACATTTGATGTTGTCACATATTTTAATTTTAACCATTCTAGTGGGTATTAGTGATACCTATTTATGGTTTCTATTTTCATTTTCCTGAAAATTAAGTATATTGAGCACTTATTGGCCATTTCTAGATCTTCCTTTGAAGTTCCTGTTTTAATCTTTTGCCCATTAAAAAAAAAATGAGTTGTTAAGAAGTGAAGGGGAGTGGGAGGTATAGGCTTCTGGTTATGGAATTAATAAGTCAGGAGGATGAAAAGTACAGCATAGGGAATATAGTCAATGGTAATGAAATAGCACTGTGTGGTAACAGATGTTAGCTACAGTTGTGGTGGGCATAGAATTGTCAAATTACTGAGTTGACACCTGAAATAATGTAACCTTGCATATCAGCTATACTTCAATTGAAAAAAAAGGGAAAAGGGAAAATTGAAAAGTCACAAAAACTAAGATATTATTTTTAATAAAAATATGCTTTTTTCCAAAAGGTCCCACTGTCTTTTTTTGAAGTATTCCCATCAGTATGCCTGAGAGATTAACTCTTTAAGAAAAGAAGGTGATAAAATACAACCTCTATAATTCCACCCTCCACTGCACACACCGTGTCCTTAGTAAGTGATCAGAAAGGCTTACTGGATTCACTTGAATTGGCAAAACAATTTTTTAAAAAATGGGTTTGTTGAATACTACATCTGCAACTAATGATGTACTATATGTTGGCTAATTGAATTTAAAGAAAAAGAATGGGTTGTTTTTCCTTCCATTATTGTCAGAGAAGTTTCTAAAAGAGGATGTAAATAAGTCATTTGTCAGGTGTATGTCTTATGAGTATTTTTCCGAGTTATGATTTGTCTATTTTCTAAATAGTGCTTTTTGATGAGTTGAAGTTTTGAATTTTGATAAAGTCTAACATACTGACTTTTTTATGATTATTGCTTTCTATGTCCAAAGATATCTTTACCTCCCCCTAGATTGTTTTTATTCTAAAAGCTTTCTAGTTTCAATGTTTAATTCTGTGGTCCATGTTGAGTTAAATTTCACTTGTGGTATTAGGTAGGATTGAGATTCCTTCTTTTTCTGTATGAGAATGCAGCTCTTCCCAGCATCATCTGTGAAGTCTTCCCCTTCACCTCTGAAGTGCCTTTGTATGTTTGTGGGTCTGTTTCTGGACTCTGTTTGGTCCCCTTGCTCTACATATTTATCTTCATACCTTCATCTAACTGTCTTTACTACTGAGTTTCATAGTAACGCTCCAATTTTTATAAGATTTCTTTATTCTTTATCAAGATAATTTTAGATTTGTGGGTCAAATGCATTTTCATTTAATTTTTAGAATCATTTTGTCAATTTCTACAAAAAGTGCTGCTAGAATTTTTTTAATAAAATCACATTGAATCTATAGATCAAGTTTGGAGGAACTGACCCACAATACTGACTTATTGAATTTACAGTGTATATCCCTTCATTTATTTACATCTCCTCTAGCTTTTCTCAGCAGAGTTTTGCATTTCAGTGTAGAAAGTCTTGGCATCTTTTGTTAGGTTTATTCCTTATTATTTCATGTTTTTTGAAGCCATTATAAATTGATTTCTTTTAATTTCACTTTTTAAGTGTTTGCTGCTTATATAAATAAATACAAAGGATTTTTTTATAACAACCTGGTAACTTGCAGTCTTGCTAAGTGCACTTATTAGTTGTAGAGATTTTAGAATTTTCTAAAGTGACATTCATGTCATCTGCAAATAAAGAAACTTCTACTTTTCCTTTCTAAACTTTTTCCCTTATCACACTGGCTAGGATCTCCTCTACAAGTATCAAGACTGGATGTGGCTCAGTGATTTTAGCAGCTAACTCTTGATCTCAGCTCAGGTTTTGATCTCAGGGTCATAAGTTCAAACACTGCATTGAGCCTACCTTAAAAAAAAAAAAAATCAGATGTACTAGCCTTGTTCCTAATCTCAAAGGGAAAAGTATTTCACCATGAAGTATGTTAGGTATAGGATTTTTTAATATAAATGTACTGTACCCAATGAGGAAGTTTTTTTTTTTAATTCCAAGATTACAGGATTTTTTCTTAAAAAATCCTAAATACCTTTGAATTTAGTCATCTGTTTCTTACTTTTTTCTCTGAGTATGATGTATAATATTGAATGGTTCTTGAATGTTAACCCATCTTGCATTTATGAAATTTACTATATTTGGTCATCATATTTTTTAAAATTTAAGTTCAATAGAGTGTATCATTAGTTTCAGATGTAGAGTTCAGTAATTTCTATTGCATGTAACACCCAGTGCTCCTCACATCATGTGCCCTCCTTAATGCCCATCACCCATTTATCCCATCCCCCACTCACCTCCCTTCCAGCAATCCTGTTTGTTTCCTGTTTTTAAGAGTTTGTCTCCAGCTGTGATTTCTTCCCATTCAGTTTTCCCTCCCTTCCTCTATGATCCTCTGTGTTATTTCTTGTATTTCACATATGAGTGAAACTATGTGATAATTGTCTTTCTCTCTTTGACTTTAACTCTGATTGGAGTTCCATCTACATTGATGTAGGTGGTAAGATTTCTTCCTTTCTGATGGCTGAGTATTATTCCATAGTGAGTGTGTGTGTGTGTGTGTGTGTGTGTGTACACATACACATACCACATCTACTTTATCCATTCCTCTGTCGATGGACATCTGGGTTCTTTCTATAGTTTGGCTATTGTGGACATTGCTGCTATAAACATTGGGGTGCAGGTCCCCCTTTAGGATCACTGCATTTGTATCTTTGGGATAAATATCTAGTAGTGCCATTGCTGGGTCTTAAGGCATCTCTATTGTTAACTTCTTGAGGAGCCTCTGTACATGATTCCTTTTATGTATTGCTGGATTCAACTCATAGTTTGTTATGAATGATTATGCCTGTGTTCATGATGTTTATTGATTGGTAATTTCTCTAATTTTGGCTGGCCTTGTACAATAAGTTTGCAGTATTTTCCTTTTTCCCCTGTCTTTAGAATTTGTATAAAGTTGGTATTATTCCTTCCTTAAATGGTAAAATTTGTAAGTGAAATAATTTGTGTCTTTTTTAAGTAATATTTTCATAGTGAATACAATTTCCTTAACAGATATAGATTCAGAATAAAATATACTGTTCAGATTTTCCATTTCATCTTATAGCTCATTTAGTTAAGTTGTGTTTTTATGTTTTTATTGTGTTTGAATGTGTCCATTTCATCTAAATTTTCTAATTTATTATACTGTATATAGTATTTCATTGTTACCCATTTTTATGTCTCCAGAAACTGAGGTTCTTTTCCCTCTTTTATTTCCTCTCTCTCTTCATCAATCTTGTTAGGTGTTTATCAATCTTACTAATGTTTCCAAGGGGCCAAATTTTAGTTTCTATAATCCTCTTTACTTCTTTTCTTTTTCACTAATTTTAGTTCTGTGTTGTTATCTCATATAAAAGTTGTTATCTCATATAAAACATTATCTCAGATAAAAGGCACTCAAAGTGAAAAACCAGATCATTGATTTTAAGCATGTGCTCCTTTCTTACATGCATTTAATACGATGAATATCATTCAAAGTGGTTTTCCTGCATCAGCAACATTATGATACGTTCTCAGTATTTTCAGATTTAGAGTGTTTTCTCATTTTCCTGTGATTTCTCATTCATGTATCTTGATATGTTATGTCTTTTTTTTAAATATTTTTTTGATTTTTTTTTTATTTTTTAAGACTGGTAATGTAGTAGGACCAGATTTTTTAAAACTTTCGAAAAAATTTAAGATTCATAAAACATTGCATACATAGTGGACTGAGTTTTCATATACCTTTCACCCAGTTTTCTCCAGTGCCAAGCGTTCAGGAATCACAGTGTGTTTGCAAGGTCAGTAAGTGGACACTGGTACCATCCTTGTCACTAAACTATAGTTCTTATTTAGGTGTCACCAAGGTGTATGTACCCTTAAACATTTAAAAAAATTTTAGTGATGTTTTAAAACGTTTCAGCATTTTTAAAATGCAGTTTTATTACCTACTTAGACTCATACTCAGCATCCAAAACAGGACACAGCCTACTAATTTGACAGAGAGATCACAAGTAGGCAGAGAGGAAGGCAGAGAGAGAGGAAGAAGCAGGCTCCCCGCTGAGTAGAGAGCCCAATGCATGAGGGCCTCCTCTATCCCAGGACCCTGAGATCATGACCTGAGCTGAAGGCTAGTCTTTAACCCACTGAGCCACCCAGGCGCCCCGATATGTTATGTCTTACCTTGCAGTTTGGAAGGTTGTCTAACTTTACTTGGGATTTCCTGTTTGATACATGAGTTAGTTACACATGTATTACTTAGTTTCCAAATATTTAAGAATTGTTTGAGTCCTTATTGGTAATGATTGCCAATTTAATCATATTGTCATAGAATATACTCTGTACTATTTCAGCATTTTGAGTTTTATAAAGACATGTCTTGTGATTCAGCATATAGCCTATTCACCAAGAGACGAATGTTCTTTCTGTACTTGAAAAGAATTGATACTCTGCAGTTTTTGAGGTAGAGTGTTCCATAAATGACAGCTGGGTGATTTCAGATATAGATATCCTTACTACTATTTTTTTTAACCTGGTTGTTCTAGCAATTCTGCAAGAAAGAGATTGTAGATCATCCATTATGGTTGTAGATTTGCCTATATCTCTATTTCTCATTTTAATGTTATATTTTATTTTATATATGTTGAAGTTATATATTTATACATATTTATCATTGTCACATCTTCTTGGGGGAATTGATGCTTTTCATCATAATTAAATGTTTATCACCAGTAATACTTTATTCCTTGAAATCTATTTTGTCTGATGGTAGTAGAGTCATTCCAGCTTCCTTGTGCTAACAATTTGCATGGTATATATTTTTCTTTCTTTTTACATTCTTGCTACCTCTGTCTTAATATTTAAAATGAATGTCTTATAGATTGCATAGGGTTGGGTCTTGCTTTTTTTAATGAGTATGACAATCTCTGTCTTCTAATTGAAATAAATGTTCTAAGTGCAGCTTGAATGTAGGCTATTAGAATGTAATTTAATTATGTATATGTTTGGGTCTAATTATTTTTTTGTGGTAGGTAAAGCCTTTGACATTTTACAAGTATGAGTAATATTTGTGTTATTTTTTTCTTTGTAAGGAAACTTTACCAGGTTAAAGAAATTTCCTTCTTTTTCTAAGTTTTATAAAATCTTAAATTAATGTCAGGCTTTTAAAATGTTTTTTTCTGGAGCACCTAGATGGCTCAGTCATTAAGCATCTGTCTTTGGCGCAGGTCATGATCCCGGAATCCTGGGATCGAGCCCCACATTGGACTCCCTGCTCAGTGGGAAGCCTGCTTCTCCCTCTCTCCCTCCCTCTGCTTATGTTCCCTTTCTGCTGTGTTTCTCTCTGTCAAATAAATAAATTAAATTTTTGAAAAATAAAAAAAATTAAAAATGTTTATTTCTGCCTTTATGTATTGAAATATGTTTATTTATTTCTCTCCTTTAATTTGTTGATGTAGTCATTTTTATAATGCTAAACCATATGTTCATTCCTGGGATAAGTCCAAGTTTGCCATGATATATAATAAATGTATGTCATCAATCTCTGTGACTGAAATTGCCCTTCCTTTTTCTTTCCCTCTTACCACCCTGGCCACACCTTTATACCAAGATTATGTGCCAGCATCAAAGCATGAGTTGAAAACTATACCCTCTTATTCTGTACCCCAGATTAGAGTTTATAAAACTGAGTTATTTTTTAAAAAAAGACTGAGTTATTTCTTCATTTTTTGAGTAGATGGATGTGAGCCGGAGGTCCTTTCTTAGAATGAGAAAAACGTTTGTGTGTTGATTTGTTTAACAGTTATGGAACTATTGAGGTGTTCTATCTTTTAAAGTCAATTTTGTTGAGTTTTATCTTTCCTTGTGGAATTTGTCTATTTTGTCTGTATTTGCCAGTCTGTGTAAGTATTCCTATTAAAAGTTTATGAATAGTGTTATTCTTTTCATAAAACTAATGATAGATCCTATCTACCATCTGTTTGCTTTTGTTTTATGCATTTCTGATCTTGATTATTGTCTTCCCTCTAATTTCTTTGTGTTTATTTTGCTGATTTTTTTCCAGCTTATTGAAATGGCTGTGTGACTCATGAATTTTCGGTCTTTCTTATTTTTTTTGCATATATATTTAAAACAACAAAACCCTTTTTTAAAATTTATTTATGAGGGGGAGAGAGAGAGAGAGAATGAGTAGGGGGAGGGGCGGAGGGAGAAGCAGCTCTTCACTGAGCAGGGAGCCAGATGCTGGACTGCATCCTAGGACCCCGAGATCATGACCTGAGACTAAGGCAGCTGGTTAACCAACTGAGCCACCCACGCACCCCAAAGCAACAAAACTCCCTTTAACTATTGCTTTCACTATACCTTTTGATATGAAAGTTTTTACTATAATTTAGCTCATAATATTTTATTATTTTAGTTGTTATTTCTTCTTTCACCCTTGGGTTATTGTATTTTCCCTAGTGATTTTTTTGCTGACTTTATTTTGCTTACAATTTTGAGCATTTAACTATGGAAAATATTAGCTATCTATACATATACACAGAACAGTATAATGAATCCCCTTGTACCCATCACCCATCCTCTATAATCATCAGGTTGTGTCCAGTCTTGTGTTTTCTGTGCCTTGCTTACTGCCACCTCAATGTCCTGTATTATTTTGAAGCAAATCCTATGGGTAATTTAGAAATGTGTGTTAAATTTCCTAACTGTATTGGGACTTCCTAGTTATCCCTCTTAATTATAGTATGTTCAGAGAGCATTGTCTGTGTGATTGCATCCTTTATACTTGTGATTTGCTTTATGTCCTCAAATATGAGAAATATTCTGTAAAGATTTCGCATTGTATCCTGCAGCTCTTGGGAGTATAATTCTATATGTCCTTTGGATGTAGTTTGTCAGTAGTATGCTGAAATCTTTTATGCCCCAACTCTTACTATGTCTGATTATGTCATTATGAAGTGATTCTCTTCATCACCAGTAAATGTTTTTTACCCCCAAGTCTATTTTGTTGGATATTAACATAGCTACATCAGTTTCCTGGTGATTTTGATTTGCATAGTATATTTCTTACCTTTTCAATTTTTATCTTTTCTGTATCTTTACCTTTTAGATATCTGTCTTTTATAAAGAACGTATTATTGAAGTTTTGTATTCAATCTGCCAATTCATTGCTTTTCACTGGAGCATCTGGTGTCTTTACATTTAATTTAATTAGTGACACATTTAAGCTTAAATCTACCCATCTCATTCTGTGCTTTCTCCCTCTTTCACATCTGCTCCCCACTTCTTGTTTATTGCCTCCTTTCAGATTCTTTTTAAAATTGATTTTCAAAATACATCAAGAATTCAGCCACTTCTCACCACCCCCACTGTCGCTGCCTCACCCAGACCATTCTCCTCCTTCCGCTGGCTAAGGCAGTGGCCTCCTGACGCATCTTTCTGCTTCTCTCCTTCCTCCCACTTCCCACCTTCCCCCGACCATCTGCTCACTAAGCAGCAGCCAGAGTGAGCCTCTTAACATGGGAGCTCCATCATATCACGCCTCAGCTCGAAAGCCTGTGTCTTGGCTCCTCGTTTCACACAGTGAAATCGTGAATGTCATGGCACTTGGGGACACTCATGGCCTGCTGGGTCTGCTTCCCTCACATTAAATGGGCCTCTGCTCAGACCACCAGCCTTGCTCCGTGTACTCCAGACACACCTGTCCATGTGCAGCATCTCTGACAGGTCAGGGGCCCTCCAACTTCTCTCGGGATGAACGGTTCTCACCCTGGCGGTGTACAAAGCTCTCCCACTTACCCCCTCCACATCCTCTTTCCAGAATCACTTTCTCAGTGAGGTGAGCCATGACCACCCCATGTAACATGTCCTCAAGCACATCCTCAGCCCTCCTCCTACCTTTGACCCTGATCTCGTCTCTGTCTAATCAGTTGGTCACCTTCCGTCCTCCCATGCAGCGCCCTGATGATGGTGTTATGTGTATATTTCTCTGCCTCTTTTAGAAAAGAAACTCCTGAGGGGTTTCTGCCTGCTTTGTTCATGGACACATCTCGAGCTCCTCAAATAGGGACTGGCTCATGGCAGGAACCCAAAAGATGCTGCTGAACAAATGTGGGAATTGCATTTTTTTCCCTTATAGTTGTTTGTTTCTTATTTTCTTATTTCTTATTATTGTGTTTCTTATTTTTGTGTTTCCATAGAAATGACAGCATGCAGATTTAACAAATCAAAGTCGAAGGTGAGCCCATACGTTATTATCTTTCTCCTGGATTTTACAATGACTTATAAACAGTTCTAATATATTCCATTTAATTTGTTTGGGGTCTTTTGAGGTGTTTTGTTTGTTTGAGGAAGGGGACAGGCATATGTGAAAATTCAGTATTGTGCAAAACTGAATCCAGTATTTTAAGTATTAGACTGACAACAGTGAATGACTAATAGACACTGGGCCTCTAATTATCTTTTTTTTTTTTTAAAGATTTTATTTATTTGACAGAGAGAAACACAGCCAGAGAGGGAACACAAGCAGGGGGAGTGAGAGAGGGAGAAGCAGGCTTCCCGCCGAGCAGGGAGCCCGATGTGGGACTCGATCCCGGGTCTCTGGGATCATGACCTCAGCCGAAGGCAGTCACTTAACCAACTGAGCCACCCAGGCGCCCCTCTAATTATCTTTTTTATAGAAATCAGCCAAGTAAGAACAGGTGTTTATCGGGTCCCTACATTGGTTTCAAGAATTTGTTGGAGTGATAATGGCTTTCAGTAGTTTCCAAAGGTATTTGATCCAATGTGAGTGGGATCAAAATACCTCAGATGCTTGTAAAAATGCACATTCCCAGACCCCACGCTCAAAAGCTCCCCCTTGATAAGTCTGGGCTCTTCCTCAGGATGCATGTTTCTGCAAGTCCCTAGCCTTTCTGAAGCCCCCACCCAGTGGAGAGTGGTCTGCAGCCTCCTTAGAGACCACTACACACAGATCCCTGATCAGAGTAATATGTCATCTGTGAGAGCTTGGTAACAGTGCAGGAGTGATTTAAGGGAGCCAGGGAGATGACAGTAGAAGTTTAAAATCTTCATCAGAGGGGTGCCTGGGTGGCTCGGTTGGTCATGATCCCGGAGACCCGGGATCCAGTTCCACATCAGGCTCCCTCCTTGGCGGAAAGCCTGCTTCTCCCTCTATCACTCCTCCTGCTTGTGTTCCCTCTCTGGCTGTGTTTCCCTCTGTTAGATAAATAAAATCTTTAAAAATAAATAAAAAATAAATAAATCCTCACCAGAGGGAGAGTTTGAATAGTCTTAATCCAAGGGAGGCTTGTCAGGGTATAAATGTTGCAGATGTGGGCCTGTCTGGTACCCAGCACATCACACTTGTGACCTCTCTGCAGACTGTAGGGTCCTTATGCCACGGGCGGGCAGCAGTGATCCTCTGCCTGCTGTGCCAGAAAACAAAATCATTTGGGGGTTATGCTCCTGTTTCTTCCTGGATTTCAGGGTTCCCATGCTTTACATGGCAGAGAAAGATGGGCAGCAGAGGGCACATGCATGTGTCTTGGGAACGGCCCCAACTAGCAGGTGGTCACTGGCCCTTTCCTCCCCAGAAAGCTTGATACTTCCTAGTTAGACCATCATTCTCCCAGATTGTCGAAGTTATTGGGCTCACTGTGTTGCTGTATAGGAATACTTCTAGGACTATCTGAAATCGTGACAGACTGCTGGGGCTGGGGTGATGGGTGGGGCTAGGGGGAAGGGGACAAGGGCAGGGCTTAGTATTACCCCCTTCCCTCCATTTTGCCTGAATGCATACTCAGGTCTTCATTTTCAACCAAATTCTTTTCCCCTCCCCTTTACAGTCAGGATACTAGTTACCAAGATAGGAAATAATAGTCCAGCAGGGGCCTCTGGCCCATGGAAAACATCATTTGCCCCATATCCCAAGCCATACCCCCACAGCCTTCTGTGCCTCTCCCTGGTATACCCAGGCTCGCTCAGCCTCTCCTGAGGCTCAATCTTTATTGGCTCTTAACCACTTATCCCTTCCTTGAAATTCTTCCCTCCACCACCTTGGATTCCCTGACAAAATGTCAACCTTTTATGAAAATACTCTTCATTAATTTTTTATCACAAAAGTAATAGAAATTTTTATAGCCAGTGAAAGAATGAAAAGACAGTTTGAAAATGTTAGTAATACACCTCCCAATTTATACTTCCCTTAGGTAATAGATATTATATAGAAACTACTAGCTAGACCTGTGCTTATGTTTGTAAGGCAGATGTGTCTTTTGTACTTGTTTTTACAACCAGATGTCTGTGATTTCGTACAATACGTGTACCCCTGAAGCTTCCTCTCCTCGGTAAACTGTGCATCAGAGATGTCCTTCCAGAGCAACAAATCAAATCTGATTCTTTTTTTTTTAGCCTAGGAGCCCACCCAGTGTATCAGGTTATTCTTTGTTGAGAAGCATTCTGATTTTCTCAGTTTTGGCCACTTGAAAATTTCTAGTTTGATGTCACTGAACACTTTCTAATCATACTATTGACTTCCTTCTGTAAGAAATAGTGCCCAAAATGGGACTGCTAAGCTCTTCTGTTTTGAATTTGAATTGAATTTTTCAGATCACTTTTTAAGAAGAGCTCAGAAAGTCACATTCCCACCAAAAATACAAAGGTGTGCAGAGTTCCTAAAGTCCCTCTGTCTGAAGATGTCATTACTAGGGTTGTTTTTCTGTTTTTTTGGTTTTTTTGCCAGTCTGCCTGAAAATTATATTACATTGACAGTTTGCATTGCTTCTTCATGACTAGCACTCACAAGAACATCATTTTCATGCATTATTGGCCTTCTGCACCTTATTTCCTATAAACCTCCTGTTCATGGTTTTTGTTTGAATGTCTGTTGGGTCACGGTGTGATCTTTATCTTAACAGTGGATAGCAGGTCTTTGTTTAGAAGGATTTTACTGTTTTTCAGGCATATGTTACCTCTATTTTACTAAGTCTACTAATGTCTTTTTATATTTTTTCCCTTATTTAAAAACATGATGTGGTTAAATGTTTTTATTATTTGTAATTTCTGGATATTTTGCATTGCTTAGGAAGGTCTTCCTCATGCCAAAGTCATACACACATTTTATTGCATTTTTTCTGGTAATATGTTTACAGTTAACTGTTTTATATTCATATCTTTATCTGGAATTTATCTCTGAAGGCGTGGAGGTGGGGTTTAAGTCCATTTCCTGCCAGCTGCATTTATGAAGCAGACCACTCTTTTCCCTGGGAACTGAAATGCCACTTTGGGCACACATTTGTATCATAATATATTGATTAGCTTAACATTGTGGTGAAGTAAACCCTCCCTTACTATTACTCCATTCTTCCGTTTTCTTGTTTGCTTTTAAAACATGTTAATAAGGGGTGCCTGGGTGGCTTGGCTGGTTGAGGATCTGCCTTTGGCTCAGGTCATGATCCCAGGGTCCTGGGATAGTGTCACGCATTGGGCTTCTTGCTCAGCAGGGAGTCTGCTTCTCCCTCTACCTGCTGCTCTTCCTGCTTGTGCTCTCTTGCTCCCTCTCTGGCAAAAAAATAAAATCTTAAAAAAAAAAGTGTTAATAAATGTAAAGACTTTTGGACAGTGCCTCTTTTTTGTTTCCTACTGACCTGATTTTACTTAATATTTTAACAGTTATAGAAAATACTGAACATCTATAACTGTATACAGAAAAACATATTGAATCCTCATGTCCCCATTATCCAGAATTTGTAATTAGCAAGTTGTGGCCAGTCTCGACTTTTTTTTTTATACCCTCACCAACTGCCACCACAAGTATAAACATGTTCACTGCTTTTATTAATGTTTTTACTATTCTTATCAGTTCTTTCCTTCACACTTCAAAATCATTATATCCTATTCCCCAAAAGACATTAGAACTCTGCAGACACGCCTTCCAGTTTTGCCTTAGTTTTGAAAGAATTGACATTTTCGTGATGTCCTCTCCCCTTGTTGAAATGCAGTCAGCTTTTCCATTTTGTCCTGTCTCCAAACCCTGTGGCTTTCAGTCTTCCTCTAGCTGCTTTGGGTGGGAATATGGCCTGCTGGTGCCCCCACCCCTCACCCCCTTCTTTTTTTAAATATTTTATTTATTTATTTGACAGAGAGACACAGTGAGAGAGAGAAAATAGGCAGGGGGAGTGGGAGAGGGAGAAGGAGGCTTCCTGCCAAGCAGCGAGCCCGATGAGGGGCTGGATCCTAGGGCCCTGGGATCCTGACCTGAACCATAGACAGATGTTTAACGACTGAACCACCCAGCTCCCCTCGCCCACCAACTTACAATTGTGTTTCCTCTACATGTGGCTGAGACTTGAGCCCTGATTCTTTTTCGCAAAGTTCTCCAACAGTATCTTGCATACAGTTGATTCCTAGGGTGACCGTTCCAGCCATGACTTTTCATTTATTCAGCAGATGTGTGTTGAGCACTTGCTATGCCTGCGCTCTCCTTCACGCTGAAGAGACAGTGGTGAATGCAGCAGATACAACATCTGCTCCCTGATGAGTCAAGTGTATACTCAGGGTAGAGAAAAAGAGGCTGCTTTGACCTGGTCTTTGCTCCAGGAGGGCTTCCTGGAGGAAGTAGCATTTAAGTTGAATTCTGAAGAGTTGGTAAGAATGTGCTGAGCAGAGGAGCTGGGTGTGACTGTTGGGGGTGGAGTGGAAGGATGAGGACAAGAAGAGTATCCTGAGCCCAGAGAAAAAGTGGCCCATGATGAGCCTGGGAGGGTGGGTCATATCAGCTCTAGACGTTCCACTCTTTGTGTGTGGTCTCAGCCTTGAGCCCTTGGTGCTGACCTCATTTCATCCTTACAACAATCCAAAAAGTTAAAACATGCACTCAGATCACTCAGTTGGCCAGGTTTATGCAGCCAGCAGTATCCTGAGTCATGTTTGAAACTTGGACTCTCCAGCCTTCCATGGCAACCCAAATGCATCTAAGGAGACTTTTACAGAGGACTGAGCAGATTTTCCTTGTTGCGTTGGTGCTGCTTGTGAAGGAGCCATTAGATTGTGCCTGTAGTTGCAGGGAGGACATGCGGGCTGCCTTTGGGTAGGATTTATTGCATCCACAGCAAAACACACAGACTGGCACCCAAAGGAAAATGCAGGGTAACCTTGAGAGCAAGTTTCTTTGAGAAAACACACCAGTAGGAAGTGGAACATGGAAAGAAAGACAAAATGCAGCCATTGCAGTAAATCTACCTTTATTAACAAATCATTGTCCTTTTATGAAGGACTGTGCTGGAGCTGGTAAAGCCACCTTTATAAAGTAACACAAACATGCTGGTTTGATCTGCCTTTAGAACTGGTGCGGCAACTTCTCCAGGTAACTGGAGTGCACTTCTCCAAGAATCACCTTTTTGGTTATTTTAGCCATATGTTATGAATAGCTTTCTAACGTGAATTGTATGTCTCAGTGGCTTATTAAGCTGAAGTTATGCAACTAAATTTATCCGCTCCTTGACATAAGTATGAAGCATGGCATAATTAAAAGCACATTTAACTAGGAGCAGGACGTGCTGTTTCAGCTTTGGCTTCCCCTGGGGCCATTCTGGGCATCTCTCAGCCTCCTTTTTATCACAGTTCTCTCTGGCCCAGGGGCACGGAGTCAGCTGCAGCTCTGTGTCTGCACACCAACCAGTGGTGACTTTTCTATAATGGTACAGTGTTTACGTGTAAAGAAAATGGCCATAGGAAACTGGCCATAGAGTGAGAAAGAGTCTGAAGGGGTGATTCTGTTTTGTAATGAAATTTTAATTTCAAAGAAGAAATTTCAGAGAAGACAGGAGGACAGAGCCTGAGCTGCCCTATACTTCCCTGTTCTGTCTCACCTCCTCCTGTCTGGGATTCTGCTCCCCAAAGGACTAGAGCATGTTCAAGAAAGGGTTTGGGAGAGGAAGTGTCTGTGTTTTTGTGATTATGAGCTTACTTATTTTTTCTTTGGGAATAATTTCTTATCTTACTATTTTTTAAGTAGATACGATTTTTTAGGGCAGATTTAGGTGTACAGCAAAATTGAGAGCAATGTACGGAGAGCTGTTACACCCTCTGTCTTCTTTCGCACAGAGCGTCCCCATTATCAACATCCTCCACCAGAGTGATGCACTTGTTATAATTATGAACCTACATTTTCACATCATAATCACTCAAAGTCTGCAGTTTATATTAGAGTTCACTCTTGATGTTGCTCATTCTATGCATTTGGACAGATGCGCAATGATATATATCCACCATTTTAATATCAATCCAAAAATCCCTCTGTGTTCAGCCTGTTCGTGCTTTCTCCCCCAACCCTACCCATGGCAGCCACTGACCTTTTTACTGTCTCCATAGTTTTGGTTTTTCCAGAATGCTACATAGTTGGAATCATACAGTGTGTAGCCTTTTCAGATTGGCTTTTTTTTACTTAGCAATATGCATTTAAAGTTTCCTCTATGTCTTTTAGTAGCTTTATAGCTCATTTCTTTTTAGCACTGAATAATATTCCATTGTCTAAATGTACCACAGTTTATTTATCCATTCACCTACTAGAGGGTGTCTTGGTTGCTTCCAAGTTTTGGCAGTTATGAATAAGCTGCTATAAACATCTCTGCTTATCTTACTCCTTTAAAATGCAAAATCAGAATATATCCCCCAACTTCTGAATATGGAAAAACTCTTTGGAATGTAAAAAGGGATCTCCCTTAGAAAAAGATTAAAAAAAAAAAAAAAGGTGTGATTTAACTGCATTTAGCTAAAACACCAAATAGTAATGATATTTTTTAAGACATATTTATTTATTTTAGAGAGAGAGGGTGTTAGATGGAGCGTTAGTGGTGTGGGGGAGGCGCAGAGGGAGAGGAATCCTCCATCAGACTCCCCAGTAAGCGCAGAGCCTGACATAGGGTTCAATTCCAGGACCCTGAGATCATGACCTGAACTGAAATCAAGAGAGAACTTAACTGGCTGAGCCACCCAAGTGCCCCTCAAATGGAAATGATGTTTAAACTGATACATGGATTTCTGGGGCTTGCATCACAGCCTGACCAAATTATGCCACAGATGCACTATCCCAGTAGCTTGTTACCATGTTCTTGCTGAAACTCATAGGTTGAAGAGAAAATTTCAATCATTAGGGAAGAAGGGGACCTTAGATCCAGTCTTAAGTACATTTTATATTTATATTTTTAATTTTTTCCTTGGAAATTTCAACAGCTTGATCAGGGAGCCTCTCAATTCTTTGCCAGTGCAGAAAATATCATATATGTGACCTTGAACTATGTGTAGGCATCTCTAACCCTTCTTTCATTCCCATGGTCACCGTCCTACCCAGACTCTGGGAGGCCGCTCTCTGCCTGGCCCTGACTGAGTGCTGTGCGATGACAGCAGTCCTGTGATACACTCCCATGTGCAAGAGGACACCAGGTTTCAGAAAGCCTGAGAATCCTGCCCAAAGTCAGACAGTTAGGAAATGGCAGTGCTGGGGTTGAGTTCAGGTCATCTCCCCCAAACTTAATCTGCACAGCCCCTTGGTAGGCATCGTGCTTGACCCTTGTTATCTAGTGTGGTTGCTGCAGTTCATGCTCCAAGACATACATTCCCCGATGGGCAACTAAAAAATGAGTGGGATTTGAATTGCTCACTTGCTGGAAGGTAGACCTTTCAGAGCCAGATATGTAGAGGGTATTTTAAACCTTGGAAATGGATGGATGAACTCTCACAAGAAAGGTGTGATAGAGGTTCACAGCAAGGCAGTGAGACAAGGAGAAAAGCCAGCATCAAAGGCAGTAGATAACAGGCACTCCAGAGAAGGAAGGAAGAGTAAAATACCATACTGAAGGATTGTAAAATACCATACTAAAATACGAAGGATTCTATCTCACAGTCCAAGCTTCTATAACAACACACCACAGCTTGGATGCTTAGAAGTTCGCAATTTGTTTCTTACCATTTTGGAGCCTGGGAGTCTGAGATGAGCGTGTGTAGGTCAGGTTCTGGTGAGAGTTCTTTTTTTGGTTTTTAGACTCCACCTTCTTGCTGTGTCCTCACACAGTGGACAGAGATCATAAGGCCCCCACCCTAAGATCATGAGGTCATTAGAATGTCAGTATGTGGATTTGGGGAGAACACATTTTGTCCATATGGGGGAGGGAGTAAAGGAAAAATAAAGCATACCTGAGACCTGGTGAAAGAAATAAGCATGGATGACAACCAGCAGGGGCCTCAGGAATGTGCAAAGAAAGAGGGAAATGGTAGAGCAGATGTGGATAAAAGGCTGTAAGTGGCATCGTGGTTTACAGGAGGGTGTGAGCTGTGCTTACAGCACGGTGCTCACGATCACAGTCCTGAGGCAGGCAGGTGAGCAGAATGGGATTAAGGGTAAAGAAAATGGGGGATTAAAGTCTAAAAGTGGAGAATGAAAATTAGACCCAATTTTAGCTGCACTTATTTTTTGTTTGTTCACTTCTCCAGGTGCCACATGGAATGTCCTTGACAGTAAACTAGGTGTCGGATCTGTTAAATTATTTTAGCTCTAGAAGGAAAATCATTAAAGGGCCACACTCAGTAAGCATCTATCCTCAGCCATTGTTCTGAGCACAAGATGAACTGCCTTCCCAGGTAGTCTGAAAACAAGCTTCTGTGTCACGTGACTCACTGGGACTATAACCAGCTGCTGTTGACGTCAGTGCATTAATCTCTTTCTTGGGACAGTCAATGTTGGAGCTATGACACAACAGGCTACAAACTTCAGTTAGCTATTTATGTGATAAATAGGTATGTTGGTGCTTATATGGCACCGCCTAGGTATCTGTGTGTTAGGCATTGTGCCAACTGCAGTGTTCCCAATGTATATTAACAGACATGACCCAACCCTTCCTGGAGCCTCCAGAGCAATGAAGGATGGAGATATTAACACACACACACACACACACACACACACACACACACACACATGCACATGGTTGCAATCAGCATGAAGTCCAGTAAAAGAGAAAAGTATGTTCTATAAGAAAAAAAACAGGTGGGACATATTTTAGATAAGTTAATCAGGGGAAATCTTTTAACAAGTGACATAGGGCATGAAGGATGTGTGCAAGTCAGTACAGGAAGAATGGCGAGCAAGGAGGAAGACTACTTAGGTTGAGGGAAGAAAGGTGGGGGTGGGGAAGAGCATAATGGTTGAAGGACAATGGTATAGAGTGAGATGAAGAGACAGACAGCGGCTAGACCACAAGTGGACCTGGTCATGGAGGGGACCTTCTATTTTTATTCCATATGTAAAATTCTACTTTGGAATTTAAGGTGAGGGAAATGTGAGTTATTTATTTATTTGTTTGTTTATGTTCTATTAGTCAACATATAGTACATTGTTAGTTTTTAGATGTAGTTTTCAATGATTTGTTAGTTATACACACGATCCAATTTAAAGGATCATTCAGGTTGCTATGTGGAGAATGGATTGGAAGGTGTAGAAACCAAAAGCAGAAGCAGGAGGTCATCCCACCTACTCTGTGCTGGGTGTCTGGAACAGATGGGAGAGATTAAGATGGAAAGAAGTATGTGGACTTAAGGTGATTTGAAGCAGGAATACCATCATTAAATTGTGGACTCTACATGAGTTATGGATTAGCAGCTTCACTGGTTGTGGCAAAAGAAGACCAAGAATGGCCCCCAGGATCCTGGCTTTGATCCACTTAAGTAGATGGGGGGGAAAAAAAAACCTTTCACAAATGGGGAAAACCGTGGGAAAGGCCAGTCCAATGAGGAGGGCAGTATGTGTTTGTAGTCTTGTCATATTATGTTTGAGGTAACTGAGATATTCAAGTGAGATGTCACATAAGTAGTCAGATCCACAAGACTGAAGTAAAGTTCAGAAAATAGTTCAGGGCTGGAAATATAAATATGGGAATTGTTGGGACACCTGGTGACTCAATCGGTTAAGCGTCTGCCTTCAGCTCAGGTCATGATCCAGGGGTCCGTGGACTGGATTGCTGCCTCAGGCTCCCTGCTCAGGAGAGGATCTGCTTCTTCCTCTGCCTGCTGCCCCTCCTACTTGTGCCCTGTCAAATAAATAAATAAAATCTTTTTAAATAATTGAGGAATTATTGGCATTTGGATGGTATTGCAGGACATGTGGCTGACAACATCTATGAAGAAAGTGTAAGCTAGAGCTCAGGGTGGGGCTCCAAGGAATGTGTCATTTACAGGTCAGAGATCTGTGGAAGAGCCAGAAAAAAATATTGAGAAGGGGAGGCTGAGAAGTAGTAAGAAATTAGGAGAGCAAGTGTTATGGAGGCAATAAGGAAGAATGTTCAAGGAAGGCTCCTCAAGGCTCCTGTGTGAACACTACACACAGATCTGATAAAATGAGGAATGAAAAGCCCATGGGTTTAGAAATGTGGCCATCGTATGGATCTTGGCAAGAACAGTCTTAGAAGAATGGCCAAAACTGAAACCACTTGGCATCAGGTTGGAAAATGAATGAAAGATACACCCTATTCTTAGATAGGAAGACTTGGTGCATTGGGATGACAGTTCCTTATGAGTCAACCTCCAGATGCTTTCTAAATCCCCAAATTTCAGCATGACTTCTTATGGCACTTGACAGATTCTATTGAATAGAAGGTCTATAACCAAAGCAAGTGGAAATGAGAATTAGGAGGGTAGATTATCTAGTACAAATTAAAGTTTTAAATTAATAGTGACTATAAGTATATGGTATTTACATGTGGGATAAGCATGAAACTGGAGAGCTTAAAAAATGGACCTAGGAGTAGCAGGAGCTTGCACAAAACAGGCAGCCCTACAAAGCAGCCAGCATTCTCTTGTGGGAAGATGGGAGAGGTGGGGACATGAGGGTGAGGTGGAGGGATGAATCCACAAAGAGTATGGAATACCAGGATGGGAGATTTGGGATGGTCAGAATATTGTGCTAAAGGTGAGGAAATGAAGGATTTGAGACCTGATAAGGAAGCAGGAAAGCACCTGGACCTAGCATGGTGTTCCTGGAGGCTTCCCAAGATGGCATGGCCCCAACCCATAGCCTCCCCCCTCCATCACAGTTGGCCTCACCATTCTGATTATGGATCAAAATAAGCTTGATGAGAGATGGTAAGCGGAGATTTTAGACCTTTTCCATGTCTCTTGATAGGATGTCCTGAGGCAGGTTGAGGGTGTTTTTCTGTTACTGTTGTCATTTTCCGTCTTAGATTCAGCTTTCCTAGAAAATGGTTCCCATTGCAAAGTGCTGACAAAGAGAGCCTTGACATGCCACCATCAGATCTCATATTCAGATCTCCTTCAGAATGTGCTCTTGGCTGGTAGTTACCATGACTCATTGCAGCTACTGGGCCTCCCGATGCAGTTTCCTGGTGACTTAATAGGCCTTCCATGAGCAGTGTCCTCAAGGGCGTATTCCTTGAGGAATGTATATCTTGGAAACATGGCTGGTTTCAGTTTTTGCTTGCTTCTCAACTGTTATTGTTAAAAATTACTGATGATAATGTTCTGTTTTCAGATTTTGCATTTTCTGTTTGACATGATAAAGCTGCATCTACCTTCCTTTTTTTTCCTTCTGTCCTTTCTTTCCTAGTTATACTGTACAGGTTATTCTTTTTAATTATTACATTTGTTCCACATATCGCTACTTATGTGAGGAAGGAAAATTTAAACACTTGTTTTAATGGGTGTGTCTGTGTGTGTATGAGAGAGAGAGTTTTGACATTTTCAAAGGTCTTTTTATATTAGGCAGTATTGGTTGATTTAAGAGTAAAATTCAGGAGGCAGGGACAGTGTTTTTATTCAGTTTCAAGAGTCCAGGCTATTGCAAGCACCATGAAGGAATAAAGTACAGTGTCCTGGAGAGGTGTTAAATTAGAGCATTTGGAAAACACTGGTCCATATGATATTTCGGGAGAAAAGATTACTGAGAAGAGCATGGATGGAGAAGAGAAAGGAGCTCAAGGTGGAAAAAAAAGTTTCTAGCCCAAGGGGTGTGGACTGAGCTAAAATTATAAATCTGAGAATCATGAGTATAGAGGTACTTGAAGCCCTGCAGATGAATGGAAATACTTGATATATCAATTAGCTTAAGTTAGATACAGTAGCAAATAGTCCCCAAATCTCAGAGGCTTCACCCACAGAGGTTTATTTTCGTAGGTCTGCTAGGAGCTTGCTTCATACTGCTGTCACTGAGGCTGACAGAGCAGCTGCCATCTGGGTCACCAGGCTTGGTGGCAGGAGGAAGGGAAGGACTGCAGAGTCCAGACCCAGCAGTTACATGTACCAGCTCAGAATTGCGCACATCACCTCAACTCATGTTTCATTGGCCAAGAAAGTTTATTTATTTATATACATATATACATATATGCATATATATAAGATATAAATGTATATTACGTATGTGTGTATATATGTGAATATATATACATATGTGTGTATGTGTGTGTGTATATATATGTATATATGTGTGTGTGTGTGT
Organism: Spilogale gracilis; assembly: GCA_004023965.1. Taxonomy (NCBI): domain Eukaryota; kingdom Metazoa; phylum Chordata; class Mammalia; order Carnivora; family Mephitidae; genus Spilogale; species Spilogale gracilis. The sequence goes on along the minus strand of PITA01012768.1, from coordinate 209 downwards.
GTGTGTGTGTATATATATATATATATATATATATATATACATATCTTCCATGTATAGCCTCAGGGAAGCCAGGAAGTACAGTTCTTCTGAGTGCCCAGAAGCAAAAGAAACTCAGATATTAGTAAGCAGTTTTAATGTCCATCACAGCCCACCTTTCTGGTCACCAAATATTTGATTTGGTCTTTTCACACAAATATCAAATGTAGTTG
>PITA01012767.1:0-60356 GCA_004023965.1 Spilogale gracilis | reverse complement strand
CCTTCTTTTCACTACATCTGTATCTTTGGGGTAAATGCCCAGTAGTGCAATTGCAGGGTCATAGGGTAGTTCTATTTTTAATTTTTTAAGGAACATCCACACTGTTTTCCAAAGCGGCTGCACCAACTTACATCCCCACCAAAAGTTTAAGAGGATTCCCCTTTCTCCACAGCCTCTCCAACACTTGTTGTTTCCTGACTTGTTAATTTTGGCTATTCTGATTGGTGTAAGGTGGTATCTCAGTGTGGTTTTGATTTGAATTTCCCTGATAGCTAGCTATGCTGAACAGCTAACAGACACATGAAAAAATGTTCATCGTCACTAGCTATCAGGGAATGAATGCATTTTTAAGATGGTCTGTTGATCTATAAACTTTTTCTCTGCCAGAGGTCAACTCAGGTCACATGAAAATACTGCATTTCTCTAATGACTTTTCTTCCTTGCCTGTGACTTTTATACCTGTTGTTCTCTCCTTCATACTTTCACTGTTCATCCCTCTATTTCTCTAAGATAATTCTCCTCATTGGGTAACCATGCCTTGAGAGGCAGCATGGATGCTGAGTTTTTCCTGACATCTTTTGAAGGCTTATGTCCCCTATCAAAGCTAGGCTTGATGCCCACCTGTAAATTACCAAAGATTTTTCATTTATCCTTAAGATTTATTCAGTACTGACTGTGCCAGGGACCCTATAAACATTACACATGGATATTTTATCCAGTCATCATAAATTTATTTTGGAAATATGTAGAGGAAATGGCTAGTGATTCTTCTGATCATCTTGCATCCTTTTCACAGTTTGCATATGACCCTTCCCATCATTTTAAATGCTGAATTTTCAAACATTTTTACCTGTGACTTTTCTATTGGAGTCAGACTTCAAACTATTGGAACCACTATGTACCCAGTGCATAGAGGCAGAAGTTCTTGGGAATCTCATTCCTCTGGGAAAGTCATTAGCCAGTGACTATGGCCTAGAGGAATAGAAAAGCCCAGCTTTCTTAACTCAGGATGAGACAACTCAGGCTTAATATGGATCCCAGACTTCCCTGGAGGGGAGGCATTCAGGCTGAAACAGCCCTCACTGGACTTTGCTTAAAATTTCGCTCTGAAACGAAACAACGGAGACTTTGGACACAGAAACAAACTGAGGGACTTGGAGGGAGGGGGGTGGAGGGATAGGAGAACCTGGTGGTGGGTACTGGGGGCACCTAATGCGTGGAGCACTGGGTGTGGGGAATGGGGAATGAATCTTGGAACACTGGAAAAAAAATTTAAGTAACAATAAAAAAAAATTCGCTCTGGCTATCTTATTCTTCTGTGAACGACCTATGACTAGCATTCTACCAAGTACAGAGTAAACAGTCAACAAATATATGTTGAATTAATATGTCTTAATTGTACCAGCAGGCTTGTACTCTAGAATTTGGCTATTCTCTGGCTAAAAATATTTTAATAAAACATTAATAATCAAGAATTAAAAATAACAAGTATGACTTTAATGAATCAATATCCTTGATTAGTCTCAAAAAAATTCATATAATTAGCCTATAAAAGAAACCATTATTAAAAATACTAGAAATGAAACAGTATATTTTGAGAATAAAGAAAAAAACCTCCCTACTATAAGACTTTCTTTATTTTCCCCTTCAGAGTTCTTCAAAGAAATTAAGCCATCTCTTTAAGATGTGAAGTTATATATAAAAAAAAAAAACTATTCTGAGATGATTTCTCTTCAGTGTCCCCTGATAACATGGGAATCCTAAAGCTAAGTGCATTACAGATATGGTCCCATAAAATCCTGATAGCTATCCTCCTATATGAGTACTGCTAATACCCCCATTTTGCAGAAAGCAGAAGCAGAAGAGTAAAGAACATGGCCAAACACACAAATGGTATTACAGGTAAAGCTAAAAGTAAAATGGGATAGTAAGATAGAAGTAAACTGTAAGCAGCATGTAAGGGCTGATCCCTTCATTCTCCACTGGTGGTTGATAATCTGTGTTCAATCACTTCTCTGATTCTTTCTCTCTCTCTCTCTCTCTCCTTCTTCCTCTCATACCTCCTTCTATCAAAGTAGCAGAGAATGCCAAAGTATACAAAATAAAATTAAATATTTCCCCTTAAAAGAAAATTAATTTCCTTGTGGCATTAAAGAGAATACAATTACCTGAGACTTAATATACTTAAACAGAAAAAATGTACTTACTTATTATTTTTATGGCAGGAAAAGGCTTTATGTGTATCACTTATGTGGTTAATATCAGAGATATGTGCATAATTTTCAACTCTTCTATATATAATTATGTTAAATAATCAAATCAACTATAAGAACAATATTCATGACAGACATGGCCTCATTTTAAGAGAATCTGATTTTATTTTATCTAAAGTTTCAGAATGCAGACTTTCTGTAGTCCACAATCACCACAAAGAATGTTCTTTATTTTAATATGACTTTATAATAGACATATGTAAAATATTTTAATTTCAAGTGAAGTTAATCCATCTTAAAGAGAGTTTGATTATCTACGATTCATGTTTGAAAGCAGTTCTAATAGGCTAAGTAATAAATACTTTGGCTAGAAATCTTTCAAAGTAATGCGATTGTTCTAGACAACAATTATATGTCTTATATCCAGATGCAGTTTATTTGTAAATTCTTCATTTAATGGCAGTGACTTTAATATTTGCCTAAGGAAAATGTTACAATATTAATAAACTAGTAACCTATTCCTTGACAGTAAGTCACTTGTTTGAACTTTCATTTCAATGACTTACAAAAAAACCAACAAACCTTAACATTTAATACAGGGGCAGCTGGGTTGCTCAGTTGTTGAACGTCTGCCTTCAGCTCAAGTCATGATTCCAGAGTCCTAGGGTCTAGTCCTGCATCAGGCTCCCTGCTCTGCAGGGAACCTGCTTCTCCTACTCTCACCCCCCCCACTTGTGTTCCCTCTCTAGCTGTATTTCTCTCTGTCAAATAAATAAATAAAATCTTTAAAAAAAGATTTAATACAAACAAGGAAATAGAAATAGATGTGTCATGAAAGAGGAAACATTTAGACCTGTATTTTTCCAGTCAGCAGTGACAACTCTAAATGTAACCACATAAAGGTAGTGCATGAGAAAATTGAATAGAAAAAGTTGATAAAAATGAGGAAATCTTCAGCTTAAATGTTCAACAGACTTCAAGTTGCAGTTTTCTGTAATAATCATGCATTTAAAATTAGTTCTTTTTCATCAAAAAAGGATGTGAAGCACATTTGAGAATATTTCATTACAGAAATAATATATATCATTATCTGAGAGGAATATATGTAAAACATTCAACTCTTTCTCTGTATAACCACTATAGAATTAGGCATTACTGAAGAGAGCATTAACAATCCGTTAAATGTGCTTAAGCGTAAAACACAAGTCCCCATCGTTTTGGTCCTTGTAATTACATAATTGATGATATGTTTCATATAATTTATTTAACACAGTAAGTGAAATAACTTAAACAACCTACTGACTGAAATGTAACTATTGTATCTATATTTGTAATTTATGAAAGTTCTGAGCAATTTAGATAACTTTCTTCTCTGTGTTCAAATAGTAGTGTCCATGTCTGAACACTTCCCACAATGCTATATTTCTAAATAAAAGGCTACAGTTATTTGAAAGTAAACATGAACTATTTCTGACAGGGAAAAAAAATGAAAGATTGAAAGAATCAGAGTTGAACATGTCTCTCCACACAACTTAAGCCAGAAAAACATAAAACAAAACATGAACCTCAATTATCTAGCTTTTTTTAAAAAATTTTATTTATTTGACACAGAGAAACACAGCCAGAGAGAGAACACAAGCAGGGGAGTGAGAGAGGGAGAAGCAGGCTTCCCACCAAGCAGGGAGCCTGATGTGGGGCTTGATCCTGGGATTCCGGGATGATGACAAGAGCTAAAGGCAGATACCCAACCACTAGATGCCCCAATTATATAGCTTCTTGAAAAACAAGTGTTTTGCTCAGAGTCACCTTTAATATTGTTTAATATCTAGGGTATATTTGTCATTTTTTGTATTTTTTTTGTTTTAACACTAAGATGTTAATTTGTTAAGTTGATTTACTTTTTTATATAACTGATCTCTAGCACCCACACCCTTTTTATAATTTTATTTTTCTACTGTCTGATTTGAGTACACACGATCTTCCTCAAACTTTTGCAATAGTTTGATCATTGGTCTTCTTGTCATAACATTCTACAGCTTATAACTGACACTCAAACCGTTAATCAAGACACTGTAATCTGGGGTGCCTGGGTGACTCAGTCATTAAGTGTCTGCCTTCGGCTCATGTCCTGATCCTGGAGTCCCAGGATCGAGCCCTGCACCTGGCTCCCTGCTCAGTGGGAGGCCTGTTTCTCCCTCTCTCACTCCCCCTGCTTGTGTTCCCTCTCTAGCTGTGATTCTCTCTGTCAAATAAATAAAATCCTAAGAAAAAAGATACTGTAATCACATTATTCCACTGCTTAGAGATTTTTGTTAGTTTTCTGTTGCTTAAGTATAATTTACAAAGTCTCTGGCATTGCATTCATGGCTCTTAATTTGGCCTAATATTACCTATCCAACTGTATATTTTAATACTCCTTATGCACATACTGATTTATCAATATAGTTTTTTATAAGATTTAACATTAATGCTCCAATAAGTGAATAACTGAATAAATATTTGAATAAATTGTTTTGTATTGAACTGTTGAAACTGTCAAAAATAGGCATTATATATCTATCTGGGCCTATTATTTATATGCTGTGAGTTTTAATCAGCATATTCTAGATTCTTTTTTTTTTTAATAAGATTTTATTTATTTATTTGACAGAAACTCAGTGAGACAGAGAACACAAGCAGGGGGAGTGAGAGAGGGAGAAGCAGGCTTCTGGGTGCCCGATATGGGGCTTGATAAGGAGCTTAATCCTGAGACTCCAGGATCATGATCTGAGCAGAAGGCAGACACTTAATGACTGAGCCACTCAGGCACCCCAAATTATTCAAGTTTCGGAAAAAGCTTAACAAGATGAAAAAAAAGTAACTTCCTCATGAACCTATGGGACAATATTAAAATGCCTAAGATTTGGAATCCCAGAGAGGGGAGAGAAAATAAAGAATATTTATTAAAGAAATAATGGTTGGAAATTTCCCCAATATGATTAGAGAAATAAATTTAAAAAGTTCAGGCAACCTCAAACAGAATAAATACAAAGGTATTCAGATCTAGACCCACCAAAGTCAAATTAGCGAATATAAAAACAAAGAGAAAATTATAACATCAACTGGAGAAGAATGAAAAATTACATAAAGGAATGAATCAAATTCAGCTATCATTTCATTAGAGGCTTTGGCAGACAGAAGACAGTGAAATAAAATCTATACAATATTGAAAAGAAAAAATCACTGATCCAAAATTCTATATTTAGGGGTGCCTGGGTGGCTCAGTTGGTTGAGCAACTGCCTTCGGCTCAGGTCATGATCCCGGAGACCCGGAATCGAGTCCCGCATCCAGCTTGCTCCGCCGGAAGCCTGATTCTCCCTCTCTCACTCCCCCTGCTTGTGTTCCCTCTCTCGCTGTGTTTCTCTCTGTCAAATAAATAAACAAAATGTTTAAAACAAAAACAAAAACAAAAAAACAAAATTCTATATTTAGCAAATATATTTTCACAAACAAAATTAAAACAAAGACATTCTATTAAACTGGTATGACTTTCATATGGAACAGTAGCTATGGAAATTTTTCACACTGAAGAGTTATGTCAGATGATGTCCTATAATGTATGTAAAACATAATGGGAATCAGCAATGATGGGAACAGGTAAATTTTTTAAAACACTATTTTTGTCTGAAGCTTTTGTTTTTGTTGTTGTTTTTTTTTACTTTAAATTTATTTTATTTTTCAGTGTTCCAAGATTCATTGCCCATGCCCCACACCTAGTGCACCATGCAATAGGTGCCCTCAGTACCCACCATCAGGCTCTCCCATCCCCCCACGCCCTCCCTCCAAGTCCCTCAGTTTGTTTCTATGTCCAAAATCTCTCGTTTCATTTCTCTCCCTGAATTACCCTACTTCCCATTTACCTGCCTTCTACTGTCTTCTATATTACCCCTTATGTACCACAAGTAATTTATTTGTAAAATAAATATCATTATTTAAAATAACAAATTTACTGGGATGCCTAGGTGGCTCAGTTGTTAAACGTCTACCTTGGGCTCAGGTCATGATCCCAGGGTCCTGGGATCGAGCCCCACATCACACTCCCTGCTCGGTGGGAAGCCTGCTTCTCCCTCTCCCACTCCACCGTTTTGTGTACCTTTTCTTACTGTGCCTCTCTCTGTTAAATAAATAAATAAAGTCCTAAAAAATAAAATAAATTTATTAAATTAGTAGATTTATACTATCTATAAATATGAAACATATAAAATTATAATGTATAATTAGAAAAATGGCATAAATTTTCTTACATATTTCAAACATTTCTACATTTTACATATGCTGGCACATCTATCACATTCTGATTGTCCTTAACGGGACAGAAGAGAGCTTGGAAAACATTTTTTAATATTGTATGTGCTGTAGTGAAAATTCGGTTTGGAGGATAAAACCCTCTTCCAAAGGAAATTAAAATGAATGGTTGCATTACATATAAAGGGGACTCAATGATCGAGGTCCATCTCTACGAAATCTTAAGACTCTCAGTTATCTGGGATATGGTGGGAAGTAATGGTTACTTGTTTGAAAATGAAAAATCTGATGAAACTATCAGATGCTAAAAGGTTTTTGTAGAAAAATAGAGGAATGTAGTCAGAAATAAGATCTAAGCCAGTATTCCTACCAGTTATACTATGCTACCAGCTGAAAATGTCTTTTTAACCTCTATTTTATCTTTTTAAAGCTTTCTCAATAGCTGTGAAAACTCTTGGACTATTTCTTAAGTGCAGCTTTTAGATGTCAAGTGCTAAATAATACCCCTGTGCTTAGATTGAGAGAGTTCATTCTGTTTAACATTCGGGGCTTAGAATGAATGAATGAATGAATGAATGAATGAAAAATGAATGAATGAATGAATGAATGAAAAATGAATGAATGAATGAATGAATGAAAAATGAATGAATGAATGAATGAATGAAAAATGAATGAATGAATGAATGAATGAAAAATGAATGAATGAATGAATGAATGAAAAACTAAATAAATAAGCTGGTACAATATTAATGTTAAATAAACTATAAAATGTTAAGGGAGTATACTATAATCATTAGAGAAGCTCTATGAAATTAATGCAAAGATAAATGGGCATATCAAAATAAAATTCTAAGAAAAAAATGTTTAGTTAATCCAAAGTAATGTAGGTAAAGAGAAACCGGGAAACAAGGAGAATGGAGAATTTTAAAAAATGTAAAATGAATGAAAACGTAAAAATTAAGAATATAAAACAAAAAAATTTTAGGATGCAAAACAAAAAAACTATAAAATCTCATCTACATAAAAATGACATATACTTATAGGCGAACACTTTAATTAAAAGTCAAGTTATAATATGACATAAAAAAGCAAGGTCTAAGTGTATGTTATATCCAAAGGGAAAACTGATTTATATAAATAGATATATTGAACCTCACTAGTTAGGGAAAACATATGTATAAAATATGGATGGTAGGCATAAGAAAGGCTATTTCTGATGTTTCAAGTAAACTATTATGACCAGAGATATATATGGACATTTTCAATTAGCAACAACTGCATTTCAGATAAACCTCATTGGTTACGATAGTGCCATATATGGATGTTTTAAAATGACAAATTGTCAAATGTATTTTCTCCAGGAAAATATAATGATTTAAATTTTTATTTGAGTAATATTGGACCTTGAAAATATAAGAAGAAAAACTGACAAAATTAAAGAAAAAATAGATAATTCCACAGTCACAGATTTTAGCAGTCCTTTTGCAAAAATTAAAAGAATAATTAAACAAGAATACAGAAGAGATATAGGTGATTTGAATAATCCTATCATGTTACTAGACCTAATGAACATTTGTAGAATAGATCTACATAAATAGAAGAGTACACAAGTGCAATGGAAACATCAATCAAGACAGAACATATTTGGGCCAATAACATACTCAATAAATTCAATAGGATTGAAATTATACAGTGTATGTTCTCTGGCAACAATAAAATTCAATTAGAAATAAATAATATGTCTTAAGAATTAAACCCAAATATTTGGAAATTAAATAACACATCTTTATTTGAAAAAAAGATTTTATTTATTTATTTGAGACAGAGGAGCATAAGAAGAGGGAGAGGCAAAGGGAGGGGAGAAATAGATTCTCCACTGAGCAAGAAGCCTAATGTGGGGCTTGATTCCAGGACCCTGGGATCATGATCTGAGCTGAAGGCAGACACTTAACCCACTGATCCACCCAGGTGCCCGAAGAACACATCTTTAAATAAGCCACTGATCAAATAATAAATCACATGGGTAATTAGAAAATATATCTTAATGTTTCTAAAAATATAACAGATTATATGTGACACACTGAAAGCAGTACTTGGAAAATTTATAGCATTAAAATGCTAATGTTGGAAACTAAAAGAAAGTCTAAATTCAAAACCTAAGGGTAATCCATAATAAGATTAAAATACAAGAATAATGTAAGGTCAAAATATGTGAAAGGAAGTAAAAAGAACAGAAATCAATTAAACACAGCAAGCAACGGTAAATTTTTATATTAAAAAATTGGTTCATTGAAAAGACTAATGAAACTGATACACACCTAGCAGAAATGAGGAAGTAAGTGAACACAAATTATCAGTATGGGAAATAATAAAAGGTATCACTGGAGATTGCAAACATTAAAAGGACAATCAGCAATTTCATGCCAAGAAGTTTGACAACTTACCAAAAATTGACACTTTTTAAAAAAACACAACTTGCTAAAACCAATTAGATACAGCAGAGAATTTTTGAATGCCCTTTACCTATTAAATAAATTGAACTTTTATCATAACTTCCTTACAAAGTAAAGTCCAAGCCCAGATCATTTTACTGCTAAATTGCAACAAACATTTAACAAAAAAAACTCTGTTTAATCACCTAGTTTATACAAACTCTTTTGAAAAATAGAACAGGGAACACTTTTAAATTCATTTTTCAAGGATAGCCTTACCCAAATACCAAAACTTCATATCATTTTTTTCTAAAGAAGCTACAGACTCATGTCTTATACACAAAACATCATCAAATCAAATCCAGCAATATATAATAAGTGTGACATATCATTTCCAGTTGGCATTTATCCAAAGAGTTCATGGTTAATTTAACATTTAAAAATTAATCAGTGTAATTAAGCATGTTAATAAAATAATTGAGAAAATGTGTAGGTTCATTTCAATACATGCAGAGTTAGAAGTATTCAACTGAATTCATGATTTAAAAAAAAAAAAAGGCACAAACTACCAGAAAAACAAACTTCCACGGTCTGAAAAAGAGCACTTTAAAAATCCCATGGATTACATATTTTATGGTTAAATATTGAACACTTTCATCCTAAGATTAGAAATAAACTAGGATACCCAGCCTCATACTTTCCATTCAACTTTGTACTGGAATGTCTAGCTGCTGTAACAAGGCAAATAAATAAATAGTATAAAGATGTAAGTTTTCCTCTATATATACAGAAAATAATTACACAGAAAATCTTGAGGAATCTACAGTTCACCTTCTAGAACTAATAAGTGAATTTAGAAAAATCACAACATTAAATATAATGAATTCTATTATACATATGAACAGCATGCTACTGGAAAATAAAATTCAAAAGTTATTCAAGTTATTCTATTTACATAAGTATCAGGAAACAAATGAATAAGAATAAATTTGACAAATATATGCAAGACTGAGACAGTGAAAACTCAAAAACATTCATGAGAAAAACTCTTAGACTTAAGAGATAGCCCATGCTTATAAGAAGAGTTAATAATGTTTGGATGTCAATTATTCCTAAATTATTCTATAGATTCAGTTTCAATCATAATCCCAACAAGATATTTTGCAGAAGGTGACAAGTTACTTATACAATCCACATGCCATTCAAAGTAACCAGAATGTTCAAAGCAATATTAAAAATTAAGTAGAAATAAAAGGAATTGAAACTACCTACCCATAAAATTTATTTTGAGACTTCAATAATCAAAACAGTTAAGAAAGGATAAATACATCAGTGGAACAGTATAGAGCCCCCACATATATATTCTCCTTTGCTTTCTGACAGAAAACAGAGCAATCCAATCAAGAATGGCAAGTGCTTTCATCAAAAGGTACTGCAACAATTGGATATTCATGTCGAAAAACAATCTTCAAATCTTTCTACACACCCCTAATAAAGACTAATTCACAGTGGGTCATAAGCCTAATTATAAGAGGTTTAAAATAGGAAGGTCTATACTTTATGTTTTCTGTTACGAAATTGCCTCTCTGTTTACTCCATTTGGTCTTAATGGACCTACCATTTTACCATTCATGACACCTGAGTACTATGTTAAAGGGGTGACATTGACTAACCTGGACTAACCTCCCGGAATACCCATCCCTCTTGCCAAAGAGATTTGCTCACTGAGGAGCATGTGACTCAAACTTTGGGAAATGTCTCCGCCTACTCTTCAACTTCTGAGATCTTGATATCATAGCTTTGTTAAGATGTTTATTTACTTGTTTACCTACCTATCTTACACACCATCACACCCATCTTCCCTTAGAAGCAGAAAGGAGAGATGAGGAGAGCAATGAAGGTACTCTTTGTGCCCCTGCATACAAGCCTGCCTAAAACCCTCTCTACACTTGTCTTTCCCCCAAATACTTATTTTTCTTAAACTATTCTGAGATGTGTTTCTTTCCCTGGCATCTCTTAAATGTACTGATTAAATAATAAGAGAATAGCTATAAATTGAGTGATGTGATCAAAAGTAAAGGAGTATAAAAGAGAATATAATGTACAGGGTACTGTGTAAATAAGTGTGTGAGAGGAGGAAGAACAGGAGTTAAGTGGCTTAAAAATGAGCCTACTGTAGATTGCAGCAAATTTGTAAGGGTCCCATTGTATCTTATCAGTTGTCATTAATGCCATCACAAGAAGAATGACATGGCTAGACATGTATGGTGGGACAATAATAATAAAGGCAGCTTGTAGAATACATTTGAATACAGGTGAGTTTGGAAATAGGGGAGAGGGTCATCATTAGGAAAATGCTGCCATGATTAATAGATGAGTTACTTTAAATGGTAATGAAAGTAGAGATAAAAATAAGAACAGTGATTACCTGAAACAAAACAAACAAAAACAAAACAAAACTGAAACCCCAAATCCTGAGATCAGAAATCCTAAACTTTGTGAAAATATGTAGAATGTTGAGTGAAGGAGGGACCAATCATTTTGAAATTTCTATTTTGAGTAACTTAGTAGATAGGAGAACCAGCAAGAAAAAAAGTTCTAAAATAATATTTTAGTAGTTTAAAATATAAAATCCAAATATTTCAATAATTTTTACTAGCTTTGTATCAATTAGAAAGTAATGCTTATCAAAATTAAAAAGAAAAAAATAAAAGATGTAAAATTTAGTTCAGTTGTATACAGTATTTCTGAGAATGAATGAAAAACAATTATTTTTACCTCTATTACTGCTCACTCTGGGCCAATTTTTTCCAAATGAGGGCAATAGGTTTTTAGTGGACAACCTGTATCGCTTTGTGTCTCCCTCTCCAAACCTTTTACACATCATGTTCAGAGTACACTGGTATTGATACAAATATTACAATGTCAACTTCTCATGGCTCCCTCTTTTCTTCAGAAAAAAAAAGGCCCAACCTAATGTGACCTACTCAGATCAAACAGAATGACCTTTTTGTCCTCACTCTCTGAGCTTCAGGCATAGCAAATACCTTTTCAGTTCTCAACTCATCATAGTACTTCCTGCTTCAAAGTCTTTGAGCATTTTCATCCTTATGCCTGGAATCCTCTTCACCTCTCTCTACCACTATCCCTTGGTTACTAAGGATGAGTTCATCATTCCAGTTTAAGCTTCAAGTACCACTTAGGGAAGCTTTCTCCCACTTACCAGATCTGTTCCTCTTACTACATAATCCCATGACATTCCATACTTCTTCATAGAAGCATTTCTTCTCTATATATTTTCTTTTATAACTATTTCCACTCTGATTTCCCATCTCTCACTCTTTCAGTTACAGCTTAGAGTGATCAAAGACATCTTGGGAATACACTAAAGAGGAAGTTGTATGAGGATACATTGAGTTTTGGTTTAGAAAAATTTATTTATATGGTTTGCTATCACTTCCATAATTGTAGTTACTCCTTACATGTCCCTGTGAAGAAACAGCTTCCTGTAATACCCTTACAGAGTGTTGTGCAATTGTGACTAGAAAGGGCTAAATGTTATATGCTGAAATGAATATGTCCCACAAAATCTGGCACTAGAATTATGTGGATGGTGGCAAAGGAACAAGGTTTAAAATATAAAAAGCTAGAAGGCAGCCTGTGGAAAATTTTCTAAATCTTTCATCTTAAATATGAAATATTTTTTCCTATTTGATAACACTCTAAATATTTACATGGCTTTGCCTACAGTAAGTTGTGATGCTGAAATAAGGTTTCTAAAATTCAATAAGAAAACAAATCACCCCATTAGAATAAAATTACCTGTTATTACTATAGAAAAGATAAGTTATTATGTGAAGAGAAATTCATATTCATTCAAAATATAGAGAAATGTTACATATAATTTTTCAACAGTATAAGTGAGTGTGTTTGTTAGGTTATATTGGTAATTATGTGAAGTTTAATGAAATTTCAGATTTTTGCTTTGTATGTGTGCATTCATTATAACTGTACAGGAGGACACTATATATAAAAATTACATATGAATGATAGCATGCTAATTAATGTCAGCTCGTTTTAGAATCAGGATTCCACTATCATTAGTATCATCATTATTACTTACCATCTTCAAAGTAGGAAATGAGAAGTAGCTCTGTGTTTTCCAACAAAGGTCCCACTCCAAACACAGACATTCCAGAAACATGGTATGTGGGCATATTTAAAGTCACCTTTGGTTTTTATAGGGGCTATACCTTCAGTTTTTTCTACCTATTCCATAGTCAGGCAGCATTCATCAAATGATGGTTAGTGAAAGGCAAAATGGAACATCCCACATTGTTGCTTTCATGGTTCTTTTCTCTACTTTTAAAATAATCATTTAGTAAACAGATAACAGTTTTTGGTTATATCTCTCTACCTAGCAATTTATTTCTAAGCTACTTATAATAGGCATGGCAAAGGAAACAATCATAAAAAATGCAACCTATAGAATGGGAGGAAATATTTGCAAACTATATATCCAAAAGAGGTTAATATCCAAAATATAAAAGGAATTCCTACAACTCAATAACAAAAACTCAAATTAACTGATTTTAAAATGGGCTTGAATAGATAATTCTCCAAAGAAGACATACAAATGGTATTATTCTATGTGAAAAAATATGTAGAGATGCTCAACATCACTAATCATAAAAAATGCAAATAATAATCACAATGAAATCACCTCACACCTTAAGGACAACTATTATGAAAGAAAAAAAGATAACATTTGCTGGTGATTATATAGAGAAATCGAAACCCTTGTGCACTCTTGATGACATGAAAAATGGAGTGGTAAAAAGTAAGTTCCTCAAAAATTAAACAAAAATACCATATTATATACCAGCAATCTCATTTTTGGGTTTGTGTTCAAAAGAACTGAAGTCAAGATCTCAAGGAGATGACTGCATTCCCAGGTTCACTGCAGCATTATCCACAGTAGGCAAGACATGGAAACAAGGTAAATTCCATGAATGGATAAATGAAAAAAGAAAAGATATATATATATATATATATATATATATATATATATATATATATATATATATATAAAATGAAACATAATTCAACCTTAAAAGTCTGAAGGATTCTGTTATGTGTGACAATATATAATCTGTATCATATCATGCTAAGTGAAACAGGCCAGTCACATAAGGGCAAATACTGCATGATTCCACTTACATGGGGAATAAAAATAATCAAACTCAAAAAAACAAAGAGTGGAATAGTTGTAGCCAGGGAATGGGGAGAAGTATGATTGGGGAGGAGCTGTTGAAAGTGTATACATGATGAACAGAGATATGTTGTTCAACATTGTGGCTATAGATACCAATACTATATTGTGCACTTGAGAATTTATTGAAGATAAATCTCATGTTAGGTGTTCTTACCACAGAGAAGAAGGAGGAGGGTGGGATGGAGAAGAAGAGGAAGAAAGGGAGACTATGAAGGAGGAGGAAGAGGTGAAGAAGAGAAAGAGGAGGAGGAAGAAGTGGAAGTAGAAGACAATAGGCAGAAAGATGTAATAGAGCCACCCCTCCTCCTTCTGATTCCTAGGAATTCTTGTTATAGAGGGACTGTGTGGACTTTTAGGTTGGTGGTTTATTCTAAGCTAATTACCAGAGTATTTGTGGGAAATTCTGACTAAAGGAATGAGCCTGCATCCAAATAAAAGAGGAAAAAAAATCTAATGTAGCTCTTGAACTTGGAGGTTCTGACTGAACATGAACATACACACAAATAAGACTACCTGCATGAGCCAAGTACTACCGTTTTTTTTTTAACTGTGAACATTTCCATCCTTATATTCAGCAAATTGTTGAGTAAACTATATTATATCTTTAGATTTCTGTAATTATAGTATTACTCTTATGCACTTCTGAATTCCATAGCAATTTATTTCTAGAAGTGCTTTGTAAATTAATGTGATGCTAAATAGGATGTGAGTTCAGAAAAGGCTCCTTAGATTTCTAAAATTAAAATTCAACTCTTCTGAAACTAAAGCCTCTTTCTTAAGCAAAGAAAGTAAGGAGACACCAACCTGGATAAATTTGAGGGCTAACAGATGGCTCCTGTACTACATGAAATATTAGCATCACAGAAATCTGCATTTTTAATATTAGATCCTCTTTTCCAAAATGAGTTGGAGGACTAACTAGAGAGAGAAGAACAACCAAGGTTTCTCTCTCAAAATCCATTTAACATAATGTCAAACAGGACCCAGAAAAATAAAAAGGGATAAGGGTTGGCAAGGGAATATATTTCCTTTATATTTCCATACACTTTTAAATTCTCAGATTAGCTAATGATAAGACTGGAAAATAGAAAACAAAATCAGAACAGTGAGAAATAACGTATGGTGAATTTTTTGTTGTTTCCACCCTTAAGGGCAGAAGGAGAGAAAAAGGAAAGGAAAAAAGAAAGCAAAGTTCTGATCACACCATCTGTAAGAGAAGAACTATTTTAAATGAGTTATACCTGCACCAAAACTATACTTCAATCTCTGCCTAGCTCAAGATGATGAATGTAGCAGATATATTTTTAAAAGCCCAAAGTATTCCTATAGCAACCCAAAGAACAAAACAAACTATATTTTTTGACTTCTAGAAGTAGTTCATGCATATTCATGCTTTTAAGTCTTCCAAATGAGTAAATAAGAGGCAGTTTTATAGTAATTACTGGATTCCAATATTTATAGAAAACTGACCACCATGAATACGTAATTATTCTATTATGTCCACTCTAATAAAGAGAAAGCCTATTTATTCATTTACCAAGACACAAATGTTTTTTTCTTCCTTGCTGTACAGAACTGAACTGAAACACTTGGTGAGGAAACATGTGGGCAGAATTTCTATCTTAGAGAAATTATATCTCTACAAGATTAATATACTTACTTTTGATGAAAGTGTACAGAAATGAATAATCTACTTCATTAATAACAAAACCATACTTGGCTTAACATAGAAGGATTTCATAAAGTAACTTTATGGACATGAACACATTTATTATTCTTACAAACTTCACTCTGAGAATCTGAGATTCGGTAACAATGGTTACCTCAGTCTTTATAAAAGTAATTATATATTCAGTTGTGTCATTTATTCTTGATGGAATGATGAGGGCATCGTGATTACTCTTTTGAAATGACTTGGAAAAATTTAACAAAACATGTAATAAGAATTATTTTTTTAGATTATTTTATCAAAATGAAATAGAATAAGGCAATCGGGTCATTTTTATATATTACTTCAAAATTAAAATTGATGGGTATGTATTTGTTAAAACAAAGCAAAACAGAAAAGAGTATGATTTATAATTTTTTGGAAAGAATGTTTCAGTTATTTATGTCACATATAACAAAATTGGCAAATGAAGATTTTAGAAAAACTGAAAAACAATTTACACATTTTTTTCTTAGTATGTCAACAACTAACTACTGACACTCACACAACACTTGCTGTGTACCTGTCACTATTCTTAGTACTTTACATACATTAATTCACTTAATCCTATGGTGTAGGCTTGAAGATTATTTTTATTTTACAGGTAAACATACTGAGTTATGGAAACGTACAAACCCTAAGCCACATAGCTGATCTAAAATTCAGGCCTCAACAGACTAGGCTGAGTGCTTAACCATTATGCTCTAGCACTTCTCACAGCACAGTTTCAATCGACCAGAGATGAAGCAGAGGACAGAAATGGAACCAGAAGTGGTCTATAAAGAGAAAAACTCTACTGTAGTTCTAAATAGGAAAAGAGAGGTTTAGGACAACTGTCAAACCTACAAATTTCTACTATAAGTCCTTGACATGGTCTCTTTCTTAAATGCCACTGTACTTTAGCAGAAAATAAGCTTCTAAGTACTGTCATTGGCTCCATGACACATTTAAAGAAATTGAGACCTAAAATGGTTAGTCAACTTGACCAAGATTACACAGTAAACGCCATTACTCAGGTTTATTTATTTACTTTTTAAACTTTATTTATTTATTTGACAGAGCGAAACACAGCGAGAGAGGGAACACAAGCAAGGGGAGTGAGAGAGGGAGAAGCAGGCTTCCCACCAAGCAGGCAGCCCCATACAGGGCTCCATCCTGGGTCTCTGGGATCATGACCTGAGCCGAAGGCAGTCGCTTAACCAGCTGAGCCACCCAGGCACCCTGATTACTCAGGTTTAAACCACAACAACAAATAACTGCATACTCTTAACCACAATAATATACACTTTTTTTTTTCAAATAATTTCGTCTTCCTGATGCTTGGTTTCCCCTCAGTGTAGGGAAAATACTAATTTAGAGTATCTCAGTATTTTAGGCTGACATTCCCATGGTTACAAACGTCATATGTTTAATGACCACATGGAACAGTTAATTTTGTGGTGACTTTGTAAAGTCATGTCCTTAGTTACAAGGGAGAAGTGTTTAAATGGGCCTATTAATAAAACTAATTTTTACCAGATTATCCATATGAAATGCCTGCCCCCACCAATTAGAATGATGCATAAAAATTAAGAGCACAAGGAATTGAGTTATGGCATACTTTTTTAAACTCTTACTTATCCAAAGAGAAAATAATGATCTTTTGAAAATGTAATTTCCTTAAACATATTTAAAATGTAATGAATATTTTATCTTATTAGAGGTAGCTGTGATCTAGGCGATAAGGATTCTCTCAAGGTTTTGTGCTTATTTGGTGATTTTAGGGCTTAAAGATATTGATCTAGTGAATTAACTTTTGTGTTAGATACTCTCCTTTTTTTTTTTCTTCCCTGTCTCTGTCTCTCTCCCATCTTAAATTTCTTACAATCTATCATAGGCTTTTGACAGAAAAAAAAAAAATCATTGAAAATAAGGAACTATTCCAGGAGTAGTATAGTGCATCAAGAATGAGTACTTGTTTTTCATTTTTCCAAAGTCAATATGAAATGTGCTGAATTCCTTGGAGAAAACAACAACTGCCTAAAAGCAAGGGCTATTATATCTTTAAGCATATAATTTACTTTATAAATGTATGCAATGCATATTCACCATACTATGGGAATGCAACTAAACATATACACTAGGGAATTTAGTTTCATTTCAGCAGAAAACTGGAATATTGATGTGTATTCAAATTATTCATTACAGAAAAAAAGTCTCCAAATAAGACTAGAAAACACATATCATTCTTATAGTCAACACTGAAGGAAGTATTTCAATACACATTTTTTGATAAATCCTGCCAAAAGTTTCAGTTATTTGTCTCATATACAGTAAAATTGGCAAGTGGAGATTTTAGAAGAACTACTAAAACAATTTACACATTGTCTTAAATGATTTCATAGTTGTGCATTTATTCATTCCATGCATTTTTCTATTTACACATGCATATGGACAATCACAGTCTCTTTCTTTTTTAATATTTCACTTTGATTTTCCTTTTCATTTAAACGCCATAAAGCTATAGAGTCATCCATCCCATTCCTAGGGGACCAGTCATAATTATAGATTCAAACATTGCTGAGTTTCATGAAACAAGGAAGGTCAGGAGTCCTTGCTTACCCATTCTGAACATGGGAAATGTTGCTGAGAAAAGTCAGTATGATGTAAAGTTCAGTAATGTTTTAAGTATGGGATTAACATAACGGTAATACCCATGATTCCCTACTTTTTTAGCCACAGAAAGAATTACCCTTGAGAAGGAAAAAAAAAAAGACATATATGAGATGTTTCAAAGATGCTTTAAAGAAGTCCTGGCTTCCTTAAGCTGACGAATTTTAAAGAGACAAAAATTATATTAGCAATAGTAATAGTAGCTAAAATTTATTAAGGGCTTATTATATACTAGGGCTTGTGTTGAGACTTTTACATGTATAATTACATTACTAATACATTTACTAATATAATACATTTGCTCTCTAAATAATAGCAATGCTATTGTTTAGAGAAACATTTGTAAAAAATAAAATTAAAACTGAGTAACAACTTGCCTATGGTCACATGCCTTTCACCAAAAACGTGTGATTCAAATTCAAAACTGCCTAGCTCTAAAACTTCTAATCTTAGTATACTTCAGTTTAGTTAATGACCATGTGAGTAAATTACATAAACATTTATTTATTTATTCATTTATTTATTTATTTATTTGAGAGAGAGAGAGAGTGAGAGAGAGAGAGAGCGCAGAGTGGAAGGGCAGAGTGAGAGGAAGAAAGAGAATCTTAAGCAGGTTCCATGCCCAGTGTGGAGCTTGATCTCATGACCCTGAGATCATGATCTGAGCCAAAATCAAGACTCGAATGTTTAACTGACTAAGCCACCCAGGTGCCTCTAAATAAGTCTTTTAAATGGCTAGTACGTCTTTATTAAGATATAAGGAGCTTCGGTGAATGGAAAAGTGTGATACGTTCAAGCTGTTGTCCTTTAATCAAATATAGTTATTTGAAAATAGTTTAATGATATAAGATTACCTGACTAACCAAAACTGAGTGATAATATAAGCACTATAGACCTATTAAAAAAAAAACAGTTTATGGAGCATACTGACTTCTTTACTGGAGAGGTTATAGAGTTATAATTATAAAATATAAGTTATACTATAAGCAACCATATGGAAGACTTAAATTAAAATGCATTAGTAGTATAGGGGAAAGAGCTAAGATTGTAGAGGAGTAGGGGGACCCTAAGCTTATCTAGTCCCTCTAACATAGCTAGGATAATTATCAACTCATTCTGAACACCCAAGAAATCAATCGAAGTCTGAGAGAACAAAAACTGCAAGTCTACAAGTAGAAAAGTGACCACTATTTAGAAGTTAGGAGGTGCTGCGAGTTGACATGGGAAGACATAACTGTGAGTACCCAAAGCTGTGGGTACCCAAAGCAATCTACAAATTTAATGCAACCCCTATCAAAATACCACCAGCTTTTTTCACACAGCTAGAACAAAAAAATTCTAAAACTTGTATGGATTCACAAATGACCCTAAATAGTCAAAGCAATCCTGAAAAAGAAAAACAAAACTAGAAGCATAACAATGCTAGATGTCAAGCTATATTACAAAGCTGTAATCAATAAGACAGTAGGGTAATGGTATAAAAACAGATACACAAATCACTGGAACAGAATAGAGAACCCAGAAATAGATCCACAACTATATGGTCAACTAATCTTCCATGAAGTGGGAAAGAACATCCAATGGAAAAAAGACAGTCTCTTGAACAAAAGGTGTTGGAAAAACTAAATAGCCATATGCAGAAGTATGAAACTGGACCACTTCCTTATTACCATATGCAAAAATAAATTTGAAATGGATGGAAGACCTAAATGGGAGACAGGACACCATTAAAATCCTAGAGGAAAACACAGGTAGAAACATCTTTGACTTTGGCCATAGGGACATCTTATGAGACACATCACTGAAGGCAAAGGAAACAAAAGCAAAAATGAATTATTGTTACTTCATCAAGATAAAAAGCTTTAGCACAGTGAAGGAAACTATCAACAAAACTAAAAGGCAGTCTATGGTATCAAAGAAAATATTTGCAAATGACATATGAGATAAAGGGTTAGTATCCAAAATCTGTAAATAACTTACCAAACTCAACACCCAAAAAGCAAATAATCCAGTTAAGAAATGAACAGATGCATACATGAATAGACACTTTTCCAAAGAAAACACATAAAAAGATGCTTAACATTAGTTAACATCAGGAAATACAAATCCACAATGAGATACCACCTCACACCTGTCAGAATGGCTAAAATCAAAACACAAGAAACAACAGGTGTTGATGAAGATGCACAGAAAGGGGAACCCTCTTGTACTGTTGCTGGGAATGAAAACTGGTGCAACAAACTCGTGTAAACTTGGGATAACAGTACAGAGGTTCCTCAAAAATTTAAAAATATACCTATCCTATGATTGCACTACTAGGTATTTACCCAAGGATAAAAAGAAAATACAGATTTGAAGGGATACATCCACCTCAAAGTTTATAGCAGTATTATTAGTAAGAGCCAAACTACAGAGAGAGCCCAAATGTCCATCAAATGATGAATGGATAAAAAAGATGTTGTGCATCACACACACACACACACACACACACACACACACACACACACACACACACACACACACATGCAATGGAATATTATTCAGCCATAAAAAGATCAAAATCTTATCATTTGCAATGACATGGATGGAGTTATTATGCTAAGTGAAACTAATCAGGTAAAGAAAAATATCATGATCTCACTCATATGTGGAATTTAAGAAGGAAAACAGAGGAGTACAGTGGAAGGAGAAAAACAAAAAAAAGTACTTGAAGTCTTTGAAGATTGATGGAGGGAGGTGGGTAGTGTATGGGTTAGATGGATGATAGATAATAAAGTGGGTACTTGTGATGAGCACTTGCTGTTATATAAATGATGAATCACTGAATTCTATTCCAGAAACCAATATTGCACTATTATGTTAACTAAAATTTAAATTAAAAAATTTTAAATGTATTAGCTGTATATTGACAGGGGAAGAAAAATTTTAATTTTAATTTTAATTTTAATTTTAAATTTTAAACTGTCCTTCCTCTGCATTCCAATGCTGACACTCATCTTAACAACTACTAATTTTCCTACTCAGTTAATAGACTTGGAATCTAATAACAGGCATTATTTTGATCCCCAAATTAACAGAGTATCTCACCTATCATATACTCCTCGCCCCCAGCAAGGCTACATATTACGAAAGATAACATATACATTACTAAAGCAGGCCTTACGGATAGGTGACTTAAAAAAAAAAAGGACAAGGAAATGAAGGAAAAGGAGACTTACTTAAGAAGTAAACAACATATCTAAAAACAGATATATTTCAAAAAGCTTAGAAGGAGAATGGGGATATAAGTGAAATTTGGGAATCTAAAAATTGAGATGTACGCATGCATGAGTGAATGAATAAATGAATGAAACAAGAAGTATGTTACACAAAACAATGAGTAATGTGTGCTAGAAAATTAAAAAAAAATGATGCCTCAATTCTCTGCACCCAAAATCCAGTCATTTTTCCTGTCCCAGCCACAAGGAAAGCAGTGATAGCCTTCATTCTAACAGGATTGACAGATTTAGCAAATAAAGCTATAGGATACTAAAATTTTAATTTCAGATAAACTGCAAATACAAGATTTTAAAAATTATTATATTAAGTATGTCTCATGCATTATTTTTTGTTTTTGTTGTTTAGAAATGACAATGAAGGGCCCTAGGTGGCTCAGTCAGTTAAGCATTTGCCTTTGGCTCAAGCTGTGAACCCAAGGTCCTGGGATTGAGCCCCACATTGGGCTCCCTGGGCTTCTCCCTCTGCTTCTGTATTTCTACTCCTGTTCTCTCATGAATAAATAAAATCTTTTTTAAAAAATAAATGATAATGACATAACATTATAAATAATAAAATAGGAATTATTAATTGTTTATTTGAAATTCTCATTTAACTGAGTATCCTATATTTTACCAAGGAAGCCTACACTCCAATGCCCTGCCCATTCTGTCCCTTGGTTTTCCGAAATGTCCCTATCCCCTCTGCAAACTTCCATCTGTTATACAGAAAGGATGCTGATATAGACAGAAGAGAACTTTGAGAAACTACTTTTGAGTTTAGAAAAGCTTTATAAAACCTCATTCTGAGTTCGGCTTCACATTCAATTAGTTGTGGAGAGAAAATGAATAAATATTCTTTTAAAAATAATAATAAAGATTATTATTATATATTATATATATTATATTATAAAGATTATTAGACCTGAAATTAATTATACAGCATAGAAGTTTGTAAAAGCTCTAGGACAAGAGTTTATTTAGGCAGATTTTCTGGTAGAGGGTACATAATGTTATCACAAATTCTCTTCTCAACTGAAAGTAAAAGAAAGAAAGGGAGGAAGGGAGGAAGGGACGGAAGGAGGGAGAGAGTCAGGCAGGCAGGAAGAACATAAAGGAGGAATGAACGAAGGAGGGAAAGGAGAGAAGAAACAAATGAACTGAGAATAAATGTTGAATTTGAGAAGGTGTTTACTGCTAATCTTACAGAGCAGCATTCTCCAATAAAAATATAATGCAAGCCACAATTGTAATTTTTCAACTCTTTGTCAAATGAAGAAAAATTAAGAGAAACAGGTAGAATAGTTTTTACTAGTGACTTATTTAACTAAATATATCGAAAATATTATCATTTTAACATATAACCAATATAAAAATTATTTAATAAGATATTTTACTTTGGTACAAATTGTTAAAAATCCAGTAAGTTTAAACTAAGCTGCATTTGAAGTGTTTGGTAACCACAAGAGACTAGTGGTACCCTATTGAGCAGTGCTGCTCTAGAGAAACATTACTGTAAGTGGAGATAATATTCATGCATAGGAGACTAAAAGGGGTGGGGAATGAATGACAGTAGGTTATTTAAATATCAGAGACCCTAACAGGAAAAGTTCTTAACAAATAGATATTAATATATATTTATTTAATTAATATCATTCATTCATTCATTCATTCATGCATTCAAATTTTATAGAGATCTGTAACTCTGATAGTTGAGAAATAATCTTCTTACCACAAGGAAATAAAGTAAGAGTGTGCAGGGGACTGTGTGTAGCAACAAGTATAACTGAGAAAGACATTTCCCAATTTTTTGCTTATTAGATTGGCAAAAATTAAGAAATATGGCAATATCAGGTACTGGTCAACATGAACTCTTATACACATGTTGTAAATGATAAAGAAAACTAATGCCATCACTTTGGAAAAATAATTGGGCATGATTTTAAAAATTTAAAGATACTCATACTATAAAGCCCAGCAATGCAGTCATTAAAACAGGCCGCTGCAGCTTATGTGGATGACTCCCCTGTAAAATTTATTGTGTTACATCAACTCTCTTTTCCTTCAGAAACTTGAGGCACAAATGCCTCTCTCTGCCGCTGTTCAAGTTGTTCCCTATTACTTCTTTGCTTTTTTTCCTCTTTCTCCCCTCTCTATGCCCAAGTCCTATGTATACATTAAATCAATTTAGCCCAGAAGATAAGTATTCATTCATTCAAAAAATATTTAGTGAGTAGGCACTATGTGGCACATATTTGGAGCACAACAGAAGACTAGGTAATTATGTCTCCTATTCTTGAGCTTCTTGCTTTCATACATACACACACACACACTTCCTATTCAAGATTCGGAGCTTCCATACATCACAGCCCATGTTTGATTTATCATTTTATCATAAACAGTTGGTAGCCAAGCACCTCACTATGCTATTAGTAAGGCATGAATAAATGCTATCAGCTGAAGAAACATGGAGAGTCGTCAGTTGCTAAATATCTTTCTCCTGTATTGCTAAGGTTGTAGCGCTTCAAGGGGAGTTTGGGCTGGAGCTCCTCAGCTTTCTCCACCATCCTCATCCCTGCACAAAAGCCCAACGGCCCCTTCATCTTTCTCTATATCCACTAATTTGGAGGACCTGGGCATTTCTTGTAAGAAATCACTGTGAAACTTATACAGACCTTGAGAATCTGCAGGCACCTTATAAATCAGGAACAAGCAACTTCCAGTCAGTGTAAATATACAGAGAAAACATACTGTTTATGCTACTTTAATGACTCATAGCAACATCTAACAAATGCACGCGACAAAAATAATTGAAGTTTTTCTTGTCAAACCAGTATTTTCTTCTACATGATTCTCTGAATTTCTAATCATTTATGCAGGATTTTTTTTTTTTGAACTAGTAATGTGTTTTCTACAAGATTGTCAAGCTCTTGTTCCATGGTAGTAAAAACTGCTTTTCAGAAAGTTGATGCTAATTTACACACACACCAGTTGTCTGTGAGACTGTTATGTCTCCCAATCCACACAGGGAGGATTTTTATCTTTTTAGAATATTTGCTGCATTAGATGGCAAACAAACAAACAAACAAAACAGAACAGAACCCAAAAAAAAAGTCTCTTTTATGTTTTGTTTAAAAATTTTTCATTCCCTTATAACTGAATTCAACTATTTTCATATGCTTATTATTCTTTTGTAGTTCTGATACTTTGAAATTTCTTTACCGCTACTGACCATTAAAAAAAAAAAAAAAGACCTGGGTGTTTTTAAAATTCTTTAACTTCTTTACTTTTGAAAAAGTACTTTCTCAGTTTTTTTTATTTATCATTTTATTTTGCTAATAATGACTTTTTGATGTACAAACGTTTGTTATTTTAATTCAAGTATGTTGATCTTTCCCTTGGTGATTGTCTCTGTTGCTTTCATACTTTAAAAGTTTATTTATGCTTAGAAGTACACAGATCACAAAAAGTAATTATCTAAATTGTCATTACATTATAAGATTTTAGCTTTACATTTACCCTACATTGACTTTCCATTAATCTATGAATTTAGCTTCTGTGTTTCCCTCTTGAATTTATTTTGGTATATGATGTGAAATGAGGATCTAAATTATAGTCCCCTCCTAAAAGTAGCCAATATGTTCAACCCTGTTTAGTAAGTAATCCTTCTTTTGCAAATGGCTTGTGGTATTTTCTCAGTTCTATGCCCTGAATTCATATACACGTGATTACACATATGTTCCTGTGTTTTCTATTTCTTCTTGTTTTGATATTCTTGTATATAGTGTTGTTTAATGTATTATGTCCTAATATGTTCCAAAATTTAGAATATGCTTCAATGTATTTTAAATGCATTTTAAAAGTATATCTTAAAGAACATTTAGAGGGGTGTCTGGGTGGCTTAGTCCTTAAGTGTCTGCCTTGGCTCAAGTCATGATCCTGGAGTCCCAGGATCGAGCCCTGCATTGGGCTTCCTGCTTGGTGGTAAACTGGCTTCTCTCTCTCTCATTCCCCCAGCTTGCGTTCCCTCTCCAATAGTGTTTCTCTTTAAATAAATAAATAAATAAAATCTTTAAAAAAATAAAATGAACACATTTAGAGTCAACTAAGTTCTATAAATCTTTTATGCCACGTTGGCATTTTTTAGTGTCTGGTTTTGAAGAGAGTCAGCACTTTAGATAGTTTTGTCTTTTTTGTAATTTTTTTCCTCAATGGAATTATTGATTTAATTATTAATGTGAAGGATTATAAAACAATTTTTAAATAGCATCTTTTGGCAATTTAAACAAGTAATGATTTATATCTTTATAAAATAGCATGTGGCCATAAGAAAACAAACTTTTCTTTCACAAAGAATCACTAAATTAAACTTTCCTATTCTCTAACCAATAAAACAGCTTCAAATTTCACTTATGGATCTAAAATATGCCCATCAAGAGGTCAGTTGGAACCTCTGGTGAGTCTGGTAGCACTCTGGCATCCATGAAACAATGATTTGTTTTGTTTTTATTTCATTGATGTAACATCTTTTTTTTTTTTTTACTTTAAATTTATTTTTTCAGTGTTCCAAGATTCATTGTTTATGCCCCACACCCAGTGCTCTATGCAATATGTGCCCTCAGTACTCACCACCAGGTTCTCCCATCCCCGCACCCCCTTTCCTCCAAGACCCTCAGTTTGTTTCTGAATCCAAAGTCTCTCATGTTCATGAAACGATGTTTTTAAAAACACTAACATGTCACTCTCCAATAATTTCCCAATATAATGATTGTCAATAGGTGCTAAGGAGTAACTGGACAGAACTCAGTGTCCACGTTCATTAGATAGTTATGGGATCACGATGATGGGAGGAATCACTGCTTTACACTTGTATCATTCTGAGGAACAGTGGAGACTCAAGGGGGGAAAGGGTGTGGGTGGGGAACAAAACTAAGGAAAGGAAGCTGGAAAAGATATGGAAATGACAGGTGAGAAGGAGGGAATTGTAGAGGTGGGCATTTGAAAGGATCTGATGAGATATCCTCCCTAACACTCTGTATCTTTCCCAACTTCAGACATCTATGCCCATGCAGGAAAGGGAAGAGAATTAAAAACTGAAGCATAGTATCTTGTTATGTAGAGGTTTTATTCTAACAAGGAGTGCTTCATTTAAATATAATGCTGTTTGCTTTGTGCAAAACTGAAACTGAAACATTTGTAAAGGTTTCTTTGTACTGTTTCTAATCTATAATTTAACAGATTTGTTCCACCAGAATAAACATTTGCTGAATGTCATGGAAATGGTTTTGAAAAGTATAATGTCAGCAAGATCGCCTCTGAACACAACAGTTGAGCAAGGCAGCACCTGTACACTGAAATACACAGATGTACCCACAAAACGGGCAATGTTTCAGATACAGTGTCACAGCCATGCTTGTATTATTTCAAACACTTCTATTTTTTTTCAGTCTTTAAGACATGCCCTCAAAACTTTTCCTCATATTCTGCACAAGCGAGGGGCATTAATCACCCAAGTCTACATGCCCATTTGTCCAGAATTGCTGCCTATGATCCATCCTTTGAATAACTTATACCCCTGACCTTTCTGATCAATAAGATGAATGATAAAGGCAAAGGCTTGCGGTTTACCTCTCGTAGAAGTTGCCATCTCCTCTGAGTAGTTAAAATAAATAATTCCTTCAGTGTTATTCATTGCCTCCTGCAAGCACTATTTGTATGTGCGTGGGCTTGAGATGTGCTACATCTTCTTACCTTTGATGGTTGGTCTTGTTTTGGGGCTGCTCTTTTGACAAGCTTTCAAAAGCCTCCTACCATGAATGTCAAATTAAGTAGCCTTATGAATATGCATGAACATAAACCTCATATACTCATTTTGGTGGCTACTCACTGTGCTGGGTTGCCCTGGAAGCCATTCCAAATGGTTTTGATTTTGCGTTTGAGATTCTTAATGGTGGTAATTATCTGTTGCAGCCATGCAGTACCAAATATGATGCGTGTTAGAGATACTTTAAAAAATAATAATAAAAATGACTAAAGATGTTAATTCCTACATTTTAGTTCCTACAGGGCAATTAGCCCCTAGTAATGATGTTTATATTTATATGCAAATGTTTCAGGAAAAATGAATCTTAACAGAGACTTCATTTCATATCAATACGATTGGGGGATGCGAGCATTCCTTCTATCTGTAGAAAATGCCTGCCATTAGCTCTACATGTAGCCTCTTTCTGTAACAGAAACTATTTAATCTTGAGTAACCCATTCTTCATTTTGTGTTATTTTCCCTTCCTTCTGTTCTTGTATTAAGACTCTTAAGTAAGGTACAGTACATACGACTCTTCAGGGCTCACACATAGGTAGCTTGCCACATTTTCTTTTGAATATCATCTGTTCTTTGAATCATTACTTAATATACTCACTATTCCTCATTTTGGGATAATCAAATAACCGGAGCGGGCTTCTCAGGGGACACTCATTTGTTAACATCTTCTGTTTTAGGCATTGTGACAACATACAAGACAGAAATATAATGAAGAAGCAAGCATCTTCATGATGGCTGTAGATTTTGACTAGCTTCTGGTCTTGGAAACTGAAGCTTGCAGCTGTATCATGAACTCCCTGTTCAGAGTTAGGGAACAGGCTCAGTCTAGAATCAACCTCCTATTGCAATGTTCCTTCTACTCTAAGACAATCTCTTAATACATAGGGCCCTTACAAATACTTTTTTCTGTACTCCCTTTGCCTCTGCAAGACATTTTAAACTATCATTTGACAATTCAGTTATTTAATTTCATTTGCTATACTGCTCGCTTATTCTAGATATGTTCTATTACAGAGCAATAAAATGCAAATCCATTATGCCATTTAAGAGTTGTTATTTGTCATGTGTTTTAAAGACAGCAAGTAATAGTTCCTTTTTTAGCTATCAAAAAATGGAGAATCTCTAAATCTATGATTACATAAAACGAAACTGGGACGTGAATAGAGAACTCTAAAGTTCTGCCCATTCCTGGGGAAACACTGTAGAGTTAGTTGAGGATAATGAAAGGGAAAAAAAGGAAAAACAAAAACAAAGAGCAGTAGAGTAAAAAAATTAAGCCATATTTACACTGCCTCCACCTCTATAATAGAAATTCCTTAAGAATAGTAACATGTAAAGGCAAGGGTAGAATTTGGTAAATCTGCTCTCCTTAACTAAATTTGGGTATATGGAAATGATCCATGACTTTCCATAGGAAAAAAATGCATCCACTTGACATTTGTGTATATATTTTTCCCCTTTAACCTAGAACAAACAAGTAAGGAAGGCAACCCAGATTTTCTAAATAAGAATCAAATGACACAAATAACAACATACTTCAAAACACAGATGCTCACTGTCACTCACAGTCAAAATCTGGAATGAAGGAACCTGGGAAAGGGAGAAATTCAGCATCTTGCCAGTGGAATATCTCATTATAATCTCTTGAGATTTATCTGTCACTCTGACAGGATAATTTGATTTTAAATTCCATCACTGCTAGCCCTAATTTTTAAAATTAAATTGGAAAAAAAGTGACTTTCTCCCATATAATGAATAATAAGATAATATAAATCAAAATCAAGGGTGCTATTAATCAAAAATTACAAGAAAAAAGATCTGAAAATTTTTAGGGTTTGAGGAAAGTAGAGAACTTTCCCACCCACCCATTATGAAACCAGAGTGAAGATGAGTTAAAAGAGATTCCTTAGGAGGTTCAATTTAGAAAGTTCAAAGTTTTCTTACCAATGCAGAATTTTAATACTTTCTCAAAAAGTCTGGTCTCTTCCAAAAGAGAAGCACTTATTGAATCCCTCACTGAACCCACTTAGTGCCTTATAATCATAATTCATTCTTGAATAAGAGTTTTTCAGAAAGCAGACAAAACATAGTAAAATGTCGTAAACACTCCCTTACTTTTAGGCAGTACAGTTAGTATCCCAAATCTTATAAATCGTACAGAAGTACAGTCCCTTCTCTTTCTGCATTTCAATAGAAGAAAAATAAACAATTTCATACCAGTGATGGAGGAAAGTAATGCCACTTTCCGAAGCTGATCTACTTGAAGATCATGGCTTGCTTTTTCAGTGGCGTTTCTATATAACACCTCAGAATTCAGGTATTCTCATTTCTGTAGTGAGCACCAAACTACTCATTAAAAAGAAGAGTCACATCCTGACAAAACTGGAACAGAGTATCACATCTTGAGAATTGCTTTTTATGTTTCCAGGTGACACACTCCATATACTTCCCAAATATTAAAATTGCTAAAGAATGAAGGACTTAATGTCAACCTGCTTGTTAGGGAATCAGGTTCATGAAAGGTGAGCAGAAGAATTTTTTAATATGAAGTCGAGAAGTCAGAGGCATCTCTCTTTTAGCCTCTTCATTTAGCACCGACAACTCTGATTGGCTCACCTTCCAACAGAGTTCTCTCTTGTAACATTTACTTTCTCTTTAGGGAGCTTTGTTTCTCATGCCTGATACCTGTCACACTTTTAATCTTACTTCCAAGATCTTCCCTGCCACATTTCTTCTAGGTAAATGAATAAAGAGACAAACTGTGCCCCATTACTTATTAAAATATCTGTGGCTTCCCAGGAAATAGGCCAAGTCCAAAATAGTCTCTCTCTTAATTGAAAGTTAGAACTAAAATGCTTCATACAACTTTGTATTTGAACATGTTGGAACATCATGATTCTACTATTTGGGACATCAAGATATTGAAACACTAAGTATATTCGAATTGTTAAAAATGATCACATTTTCTACTTGTTAGCCTAGCAGATAAAGTCTTTTGATAAAGCTTTTTCATATTTAATATGTATGCATACTCACCCATTTATATACACATATATGTATATATATATATATATATATGTGTGCGTGTGTGTGTGTGTGCATGTGTGTGGATTGTATAAAATCTCATAAAAGTCGTGATGGACCTGCCACCAAAATATGAATTAAGGAAATTTGAGTGAGAAATATAAATTAACTTCACTTTAACTTATCAAGAAAAATCAACTATAATTATTTTAAATGATGGCCTCTTACATTGTCCAGATTTTAGAAGATTAAAGAAGGCACTTACCTTACAAAATTACCAAGATTCCTCTCTCATTCATGCGATTACTTGGGACACGCGTCTGATTCCTCATAAACAGTGCAGCCTTAGGAGCAACTTCCCTCCTGTTGCAAATTTAAAATTGAGATCTTTTCAATACAGGAAGAAAAAGTTTCCAAGTTTTATATTCATTTAATTGACAAGCTTTAAAAAATATAACCACACATACCTAGGATTTGGGAGCTAAATCATCCTTCACAAACTCTTTCCTTTTTTCTAGAAAATATATTATTTTAAAAATAAAATACAGGGGGCACCTGGGTGGCTCAGTTGGTTGAGCGACTGTCTTCGGCTCAGGTCATGATCCCAGAGACCTAGGATCGAGCCCCACATCAGGCTCCCTGCTTGGCGGGAAGCCTGCTTCTCCCTCTCTCACTCCCCCTGCCTGTGTTCCCTCTCTGGCTGCGTTTCTCTCTGTCAAATAAATAAAATCTTTAAAAAAATAAAAATAAAAATAAAATACAGAAAACAGAAAATATATTATTATTATATATAATAAAATCCAAATGATGGACAAGTACTATGAAAAAAACTACATAAAGATATATACTTTTAAAATGCCTTCATCAGAAATGTTCAGCTCTTGTTTTCAGGAACAAACTCCTCAAAGATTTCACCTTCACCCTGAATATAACTGTGACAAGCCAGTCAAAGTCCACCGAATCCAATTAGAGCAGTTTTCTGGGAAAGAAATTGTGATTCTTGACAATATTAGGGCAAAATACTAGAAACCGTTTTAACCTTAAGGAGGGCAGTAGTAGCTACAATCATCTTTAGTCTGTGGCTTAAAACTGTGTCATCAAGCAATAGGAGGCCCAAAATATTTAGCAAGCTCTACTGGAAGCAGTCATTGGATGTTCTGTGCCACAAGTCTATAAATTTCCTATGCTCTGTTACATAAGATCAAGAAAATGTTCAGGGGTTCAAAAAATTCAGAGCAGTGGAGAGAAAAGTCACTCTCATTTGATGTAACGTAAAAGGGGATGTTTTGTGAATCTTAGGCAAAAGAACTTAGAAGATTTACTGATGCAGAGATGTTCAAGTTACCCACTTCTTCCCTATGCTGGCAGTTCAATAAACACTGACAAATCAGTCTCCTAAATAACTCCTTGTTTGTGTCTATTATAGGTTTCCTGCCATTTCCTCCATAACTTGACTTTGCACAATAGCAAAATCCCCCCAAACAGTCACATCCACAAAGTCTTCTCTCTAGTTCAGTCTGCACTTTGCCAGAAGCACCTTTCCAAACGTAAATATAAACATGCCAGCCTTTGACTTATTTACCATCAGTAGTTTTTCATCCTGAGATCTTTAAGGAAAATGAAAATATTCTTCATGATCTGGCTTTTGCCTGTCGTGCAGACTCATCTTTTCAGTGTCTGTATGCTCTTCCAGTTTATTTTGAACCCCAGCAATATCAAGCTCCATTTAATGTATAATCACACTTTGTGTATACGGTTCATTCTACCTTTTAATCTACCTGGAAAAGTTCTATTCTTCTAAGTCCTGTTTTATGATGTTATCTTGTCAGAGGCCTTCCCTATTTTACTTCCTGAAGGAGTTAATCATCCTCTTCTCGAAGATGCCTCCATACCTAGGCATTAGTGCCCTCATCTGTTTATAGGCCCATCATCCCTCCTTGAATGTGAGTCTTTCTGTATAAGTCCCATACAGCATTTGTTTCTGAAGTGCCTTACACAATACCTGATTTATAGATGCAATGCATGGTGGACTCAGCATATAGATTTTTACTTTTGTTTTCATATACTACTAGAATAGTAGATAGATAAAAATTTCTTAACATAATATTGGCCATCCTCAGTGCTCAAAGAGCTCTTACACTTAAGTTCAAAGAGCAGTAGATGCTCATGAGGCCCCAAGACTTTGATCCTGAACTTTCACACAGTGTGTTTTTAAGGGACAAACTATATTAACTCACTTCCATCATGTTCCACCCCCCAACCCCAAATGCTCAGAATCTTCTCAAGAGGGAGTTCTGAGTCCTTGGAAGTACTTGGATAGAAGAGTTTTTGGAATATAGTCCTTTGTTTTAACTGAATTCTTGCCAGTCAATAAATAATCTCCCTGTCAAGTAAGACCATAATTAACTGACTGTCATAGATGGTATTTTTAGCAGTTCATGTAGCACTGAGAGAGAGAGAGAGAGAGAGAGAGAGAGAGAAAGAAGAGAAAGGGAAGGTAAGGCAAGGAATAAAGAAGGGAGGGAGGGAGAGAGGGAGAGAGAGGAAGGAAGGAAGGACAGAAGGGAAGAAGGTTGCTTTATTCCTGAATATCCAATGGCCATCCAACTATACATAGATAAATTCAATATATAAATTTCTTCCTCCCTGGATTTAATCTCCACAGGTATGACTGGATAGATATTTGTTCCCATCAGGTTAATATTTTCACAGCTAATATTTGGTAAATAAAATCAATGAAACATCTGTGCTGGGTTTTGTTTGTCAATGTTAAAGGAGGCTAGATGGAGTGACTTGCATAATCATACCAATCCCTTTACTCACTATCACATGCTGGACGTGAAGCTGTAATACCAGTATAAACTGCATTTGATCAACATGCAGGAAGAATGCAAAGACACTCTCCAGTTTTTCTAATGCTCTTTTCTACCTTTCGAAATTGAGTGGCTTTATATAATCCTCCTGAAACTTCACACCTCACACCCCTTCAAAGCCCGATGCTCACACATGGTAGCATTAGAGGAAGGATTATTAAAGACCCCCATTGGAACTGTGGCCTATTCATTTTCTGTGTAAACCATGGGGTTCCTGTGCAGACAGTGATGTGCCAACATGAACCCAAACAGCTGCTGTACTAAAGCTGCTCTGAGTGCAGGTGGGGAAACAGCTTGTGATATTAACAAGACTAGATCCTTCTTGTGGCTTTCTATAGCCTTTATTTAAAATACAGAAAAATGCTTTCAAAGCCTTATTTATAACTGTATCAAGCACAGATTGCACCAACATTATGCTGCAATGAGCACATGTGTTATTCATACTGATATTAAGTATTTTTTTTCATTTTTGAAATAGCCAAAAGAAAAAAAAAATTCCTGAGGATGATTTCAGATAGGAACTACTAAAACCATATCAGTGAAGCTAATTTGGGTGAAAATAGCTTTTTTTGAAATTAAAAAGAATCATGAAAAGAAACAAACCAAAAGATTCAGTGTAAACAGATAAATTGAGACATAAGAAACAAAAATTTTTAAACAAAGGTTTTATGGATATCACAGCTGTCACATGCATGTTTTTCCTCCTTCATAAAAAGATCATAATTAAATTAGATTCAAATGTTCCACATCACCGTGGGTTCATATTTTATTATTTCTTTTTAACTCTGCAATAAGCCTTATCTGAGTTTTTAATATTGAAAGCTTATTCATTGTTTTCCCTGAACTTTTATTACGCTCCTACTATGTGTTAGTACTCTGTTAAGTGCTATGACCAACATAAAAATATCCAAGGTATGTGGCTGGCTTTAAGGAATGGATACTTCTTTGGGAAGGCAAAAATGTCCATTAAGTGTCAATGAGGATGAAAAGTGGATAATAAGATCAGTTGCGAGCCAAACAATGCAGGCTCAGCTAAGTAATAGAGATGCAATCTTCAGAAATTTACTCAGTCTCTGGCCTCAGTTTACTCATCTTTAAAATTAGGATCAAAATATTACCTACCTTAATGAGTTTTCTGAGAAATAAAGAAGAGCACTTAAACACTATCAACCACCCAGTAAGCACTCAGGAAGTAAAAATTGTTATTATCCTGTGGTAAGGCATAGGAGGTGGATTATTTGGAAATGTCATGGACTAAAGAGCTATACAGAAGAAAATGATTTTTTGCATTCAGAGCACTTGAAATATTTGATTTAATAATTGAAGAGAAGAGAGGACATCTCAGATCAGGGGAAATAGAGCAAAAATATGAAATTACAAATAAAATATGAATTTTAGAATGTTATAGAGTCATAGGAAATATATTTGAAAGGAAGGAATGAATTTTTAGAAAGTCTTGATGCTAGATTGTATGTCAAAGAGGGACATCAATGAAAAGAGGAGAGGATAACACTCAAATGATTTTCTATCTAGCATTTTTACTCACCTTTTTTTTTTTTTTTTTTTTTTAGTTTTATTTATTTGACAGAGAGAGAGACAGCAAGAGAGGGGACATAAGCAGGGGGAGTGGAAGAGAAGAAGCAGGCACCTTGCTGAGCAGGGGCTGGTGGGGCTAGATCCCAGGACCCTGAGATCATGACCTGAGCACAAGGCAGACACTTAATGACTGAGATGCCCAGCTGCCCATTACTCAACCATTCTCACCTATGATAAAATAAATATTTTTTACTAAATTATCAGTTTCATTTTGGCATTCCAATTATATAGACTCCCAGTTCAAAATTATGAGTTGTCCATTTCTCTGTTCCACTGTACCCACATACATTGCTGTAATTCTGTTGAACTTTCATAACATCCCTTTTTTCTACAACTCTACCTTTATTCCTTTTTCTTAAGAAAATACATTTTTAAATTTGATCAGTCCAAGCACCCTAAATGCCCATTTTAGCCTGGACACATACACATGTGTGCGTACACACACACACACACACACACACACACACATATAATTTCTCATGATTTAAGAATCAGAAACACTCCAGCTTACCATTGGGTATTTGTTTTAGAGTCTTGGGGAGTCATTTATTCTATTATCTATTTTATCAATTTTAGAAAAATTAAAAATAATGTCTGCTTCATTTACAAGTGGCAGTGAAGAGAACAGGTAACAGATCAAACCCATGAAATTATTAGAAAGTATGTAACAAAAATTATTATGTTAATATTCTTGATGTTATTGCTTTGTAAAAACTCTTTAGAAAAAAATCTTTCAATATATGTATCAGTCAAAAAATATTGAAGTATTTTTTAAATGGATAGCTAAACTGACCGAAATCATACACTTAGAGAAAGCTTATTTTATCATTGGGAAATACTAACACACTATTGTTCTTCCAAAGAAAGGAGAAACAATTGTTTTAATATTTTTGTTTCAATACTTATATCAAATATTTTTAAGGTGAAAAAATAACTTAAAAAGTAGAGTGGGATTACAGTAATCATATTTAAAAACTGGATTTAAATATTGTCAAAATAATAATTTTGAATGTTATTGACTGGAAAATTTAAAATACATAGACAGAATTATCAATACTTTATACTTAACTGTGTTACATTTGCTTTATTGAATTATCTTTTTATCAAAACTGATATCAAAATTAAGATTTTTAGTTTAAATTTTAGATACCATATGGTATCATGTCACATATGCAAAATGATATTTTATATTATGGTGTGAGATCTGTCATATATCATGTAGATTAGGATAAACTTAGAGATAATTCTGCTATTTTCTAGGCATGAAATATTGAGAAGTGGAAAGCTTGCCTAGAGAACAAGCACAATATCATTTTAATTTTTTTTTTTTAAGATTTTATTTATTTGACAGAGAGAAACACAGCCAGAGAGGGAACACAAGCAGGGGGAGTGAGAGAGGGAGAAGCAAACTTCCCACCAAGCAGGGAGCCCGATGTGGGACTCGATCCCGGGTCTCCAGGATCATGACCTGAGCCGAAGGCAGTTGTTCAACCAACTGAGCCACCCAGGCGCCCCATAATATCATTTTAATAACATAACCAACATAACCAACACTTTAACCAACACATAACCAATACTTTAAAAGTAGGCTTTAGATCTTCAAATTTCATTGCAAACAATGTAGCCAGAAAACAAAGAACCACCTTTGGGAATGCCTGGGTGGCTCAGTTAGTTAAGCATCTGCCTTTAGCTCAGGTCATGATCCTAGGGTCTTGGAATTGAGTCTCCCACATGAGGCTCCCTGTTCAGTGAGGAGTCTGCTTCTCTCTCTCTCTCTCTCTCTCTCTCTCTCTCTCCCTCTCTCTCTCTGCTGCTCTCCTTGCTTTTACACACTCTCTCTGACAAATAAATAAATAAAATCTTTAAAAAAACAAAGAAAAAAAAAAACAGCCATGTTTGTTCTTTGTTATTTTCCACTGAGAGAAATAAAGTGTTCAGTTTATTTTTGACATATTTAAATAATTTTACTTAAAATATGTAATGAAAATTGTTTAAGTTGAAAAATAATAGTAAACTGAATGCTACCAAATCAAGAAAAAAATTCAAGTATTTGCTAAATTTTATGTATTTATAAATTAACAAAAATTCTAGAAAGACATATGAAGAAAGGTTATAGAAGAGGGATTGAAATTCAATGTTTGTATTTTTAAACATCAAAGTTTATACTTTTATCTAGTATACAAACTTATATGCATTATAATCAATAATAAAATTATTTTACTATGTGTCACTGCATAAGGAAATAGAATAATTAAAACGCACTGCACAAGTGCCAAAGATTTCAACAATTGTTAATATTGACTGCTATTTGTACTGAATAGGAGAAATGGGCACTCTTGCACAGTGTTGATGAAGTCTAAATTGATATGGCCTTTAAAATGTAATATATTATAAAACTAGCATTCTAACTCTATGAATTTCACCAAGGGAAATACTCGAATATATAGAAATATATAAGGATGTGCTAGAATGTGTACAGTAGTACTGTTTAAAATAATTAACTCTTTAGAAAACATCATTGCAATGCCAGCCTGTAGGAAATGTATTAAAAATTTCCCCATACAATGGCATGTCATATGGCCAGGTAAATAACTGCATATCTAATGTGTATTGTTAAGAAAAGAAAAATCCATAGGGAAGGAGGATTAATAACATCAGTTAAATAATTCATAATTTAAAATGTCCAAAAATTTTACTATAAATACCAAAAAATTTTGTAAAAAATACAAACTTAACCCTTTATCTTTCAAGGATGAGATTATATAGGGCTTTATTTCTTAGATTATATAGTTTATCTTACACTCTTTTCTATAGGAAAAAGTAAAGATTAAATATAACTTCCTCAAAATGATTTTAACAGATACATGTATAATTATTCTGACAACCCTTATTTTGCTTCTTTTCAGACAATCCATACAGTATTTGGGGAAGATGATTGATTTGTATCTACAGAAATCACTTCACTTTTGTTCAGGGAACTAGGAGGGAAGGGCCTAACAAATGCTGAATGTTTTGCTTGTGATTTTAGGCCCATCAACAAGGAGTAAGGAGGAAAGTAATGAAGTGCATTTTCTAGGAGGGTGTTATGCCAGATCTCTTAGAAAAAAAGAGAAGAGACAGTTAACAATAAAACAGTAACAGACCCTCCCCCATCATCCATGGTTTGTCTTTCCCTTTTCAGCATACAAGTAACCTAATACAAAATGTAAGAATTGTATTACATATTAAATTAATTCAGAACATGACAGGAAGGGCAGACAAGTGGTGGTTTTAGAAATGAATAGAGTTCATGAAGTATTTAATAAGTATTGATCCTGATTTCACCAGAGGGTAAGCTACTCTTTGCTACTAAGTTAAGCACTTTTGAAAGCTCTATCAACTGTGGGGTCAGCAGTTCAGGGTATATCCAGTCATGAGCTCTTGGCTCAATGTACTTCATGAAACCAAGGCAGGTATTTTTCCAAATCCTTCTCCTTTGGTTACCAGCCCCATCTGGGAATTACAAACAACATATATTTAAACACAGGACAAAGGGAGGGGGCCATCACTAACAGGTGCAGAATAATGGTGTAGAAATGAGCCTATAATTTGCTACTGCCATCAACAGGCAAAAAGAAGGACATTTTCTGCAGACGTTTTAAAGCCCTCAAAGAGCCACTGAAGTCCCTTTGTGAGATTTGATTCCAACCTGGTTTTCTTTTCTCTTTCTTTCTCTCCTGCCTTTGTTTTTGTTTTTTTATTTTCAGTTTGCATTACGAAAACAGCTACACTCTCAGAATAACTATAGGAAAGAACTTAAGGTACAATACTTCTTTTTCTAAATTTTTAAACCATGTGCTTATATGTCAGTCTCTTTGGACTTTGCTTTTCCATCTGAGCTTTGATGCTTACCAGACTCAAAAGCTAACTAAATAGGAAAAGGTGATTTAATATCCTACGCTTCAAAATGTTCCATGAAAGAATTACCTAATGTATTACCAACTTTATAGTTGAGCTCTTCCTTCCCTTTCCCTTTCATTCTGGGCTTCCAGATTGGCACCTCTAATAGGAAACTTGAAATCCATATTTTAAACTGAAGAGAACAGAGATGCTCTGAATAGATTTATTATTTTTATTATTATTTTAAAAAGTGGCTTATGGTATAAACAATGTAACTACCATCTGGAAGCAGTCCTTACTCTTTAAAAGGTCTTGTCTTAGTTTCATCAATGTGCATCCCAGTAGATCAGAATAATCATTTACCCCTATGGTTTCATGTATTTTGCAGCTATATGAGATATTTTCCTAAAACCTAATAATTAAGCCAGCTGGATTGCATAGATTTCCTTCCTTCTTTCTTCTTTCTCTCTCTCTTTCTTTCTCTCTCTCTTTCTTCCTTCTTTCTTTCTTTCTTTCTTTCTTTCTTTCTTTCTTTCTTTCTTTCTTTCTTCTTTCTTTTCTTTTTTCTTTTTTCTTTCTTCTTTCTTTCTTTCGTTTGTTTGTTTTTTCTTTCTTTCTTTTTCTTTCTTTCTTCTTTCTTCTTTTTTTTTTTTATAAGTAAGACCTGAGCTAGTATGGGAGACTATAAATGCAATGATGGGATAAGCAATTTTACTACCATTACTTCACTGATAGAGTTCAAACTCAGGTTAATTTGCCTAATACCTCAAATGCAGATTGGCCACAGTTGTAATCATCATCTCCATTTGTTATATGGTCAAGATGAGGAATAGAAATAACTAAGCATTTCAAACCAGCAAGAAAAGTAGCTCCTTTTTCTCAATCTCTATCTAGTGCTTTCTGTGCCTGAAATGAATCAAGTACAAAATTATTTTGCTTAATATTAAGCTTACTATAAAGCTAATAATATATATTGAAAAAAAAAACTTAAGTTCTGAAATATCCTTAAGCAATGATAGCCTCATATTATGCCACCTTGGTTTTTTGTTTGAAAGCAATCTCCTAGGTAGGGCTTAGCAGTTAAAATTGCATAGCTCTAAGAAGGAAAACATGCATTTCACTTGTGAATGCTATTTATTTGTGTATTAGCAGTTTCCTTAATGATTCTCCTAACATTTTTTTGAACTATAAATAAAAATGGGCACATTACATTTTTCCTTCTAGTATTGGTTAACACCAACAGAATTCTCCCATCCTCATTCAGCCATGGGTGGTCCCTCTGATGAGGCTGATGAAAATTCTTATAATTTTTCAAAATTAAAATGTGATGAAAAACATTTCTAACAAGCCAGAAATTTAATCTCACTGCAGCAAGACCGGCATCACACATAAAACAAATGAAATACACTCCTCAAAAACAGGTAACATGTTCCAACCAAAAATCCCAAAAGTTATTTTATAGCAAGGTAACAAATATATTGTAAAATCCCTCTTTGATAATAACAAGAGTATCAAGTATTATTTTGATGTAGAACAGTATTGAAAAGACACTAACTTTGTCAACCAATAATTAAAGCTATGAAGTGTTAGCACAAATATTGACACATCTATCTGCAAAGAAGAATAAAAAATCATAATTTTATCTCTAATAGAAAATGTTAACTATCAAAATAAACACAAAAAAGAAGAAGAAAAAAGATTATACACAACTAGTTTAGGAGAACTAATTTTTGTCAGAGATGTTACATTTGTAACTCATACCAAATAATAAAATTACTTTTTGATAGATTTAGAACTTTTCATGGTAATTATTAGGTAATTATAAATGAATAGGTGCTGAGAAGAGAAAATGAGAGGTGATAAACAAACCAAAGCAGTAGAGGTGTTTTTGTTACAGCACTAGGAAAGAGCCAAAAAGCTGAAGTAGCTCTTTGTGTTTCTCTCTCTGGGTCTCTTGGAGAGATAGGAACTGATGCAGAGGTGTAAGGGAGGAGCTGAATGGAGATAAGAAGACCAGCTACACATGAACTGCCTACCAGCACTTATAGTAGGTTGATTTGAAGTTACTTATCATAGAAGATACAAAGCCCTGTGTAAGGGAGAAAAAAACTATGCTCCTTTCAAATAGTTTGAATATATTTACACCAAGTAATTTCCATCTTGTTAAGATACATGTGAGTTGCCCAATATTCCAGGACATATCCTAAAGTGGTTTCCTCAAAGCCGTCCCTTAAATTAGAATTGTCATCTATCCAGGTTTGTCACCTATGCAAAATGCCATATATTGTAGAGCACAGTCTCAGTTATTATATTTGAACAAAACTTATTTCCCAGATAATACATGGTTTAAAATGAAGTCAATATGTGAAAACTTTTGATACATTTAGATGTCATCTGATAGAGTTTAAAGAAAAAGAGCCAAATATACTTAATGTAGATGGCAATTTTTTATAGGGAAGTGACCATAATTACAAGTCTATATACTATCATTAATCCTTTCAGATGCTTGATGTATCACGATGTAATACATTAACTGGCTATACTTAACTTCTTAAGGATCATGAAAATAAACCTATAGGATAACACAAGTGAGCATAGAAACAAATAAATGAACTAACACCAATCCATATATTTTGCAAATGGATATTTATGCCTCATCATAAAACTCTAGGAACAGCAGCATATGCAGATTAAAAAGGATATCTATCTTAAAGAACTTGAGCAGCAGTATAAATGAGGTGCTCAGGAAACTACCTGGATGACAGAAATCAGTGATGAAAAAAGACAGTCATACAGTGATAGAAAACACAGATAAGGTTTTTCTACCGTTACTTTATTTTATTTTTTTTTAAAGATTTTATTTATTTGACAGAGAGAAACACAGTGAGAGAGGGAACACAAGCAGGGGGAGTGAGAGAGGGAGAAGCAGGCTTCCCGCTGATCAGGGAGCCCAATGTGGGACTCGATCCCAGGTCTCCAGGATCATGACCTGAGCCGAAGGCAGTTGCTTAATCAACTGAGCCACCCAGGCGTCCCTCTACTGTTACTTTAAATGAGGAATGAAAAACAAAACAAAACAAAACAAAACAGAGTATTTCCCAATTAACATGTTACATTTGGTAATATTATTTTAATGTATATAACTGCTATATGCATATTCATTTAATTAATATTTTATGTAGAGCTGTGACTAAACCACATTCCCCAAAATTTATGCATTCAAATTACATAACACCAAAAAGCAAACATTGGAAACCCAGTAAGAAGTAAATCAGAGTATTTGTCTGATATTTGAGGGCATTATACCTTTCTAACATTTGAGGTGAGAAAAGGTAATTCAAAGATAATAAACATCAATCTATTTGTGTGTATAAAATTATAATAAATTATAGTAACTAAAAAGGGAAACAAGGGCCTTCAGGTTTTGGTAGTAACTGGTTTCTTTAGTAGTAGGGTCTTTTTTTTTTTTTTTTTTTTTTTTTTTTTTTTTTTTTTTTTTTTTTTTTTTAGGATTTCATTTACTTATTTGTCAGAGGGAGCAGCAAGCGGAGCAGACAGAGGCAGAAGCAGGCTCCACACTGAGCAAGGAGCCTGATGTGGGACTGGATCCCAGAACCCTGGGATCATGACCTGAGCCAAAGGCAGCCACTTAACTGACTCAGCCACCCAGGCATCCCTATTTGGTCTTAGGTTACACAGAAATCTTCATTTTGTGAAAATACATCAACCTGTATTGTTACTATGATTTGTGCTATCTCTGTATGCATGTTTTATTAAATAATGGAGTACAAAGAGAACAGTATTTCTAGAAGTGATAATATTAATATTGCTATATAATAATGGCTTTATATTAATGATATAGTAATTATATATAATAACACAATATAGCAATATATAATAATAATTTTATAAAGAAAAAGATCTAATTGAAAAATAAGACAATAACAGTTAAATCAGCAAAATCATTATTATATTCATACAATTTGATAACTATGATATTATGACTTCTTTGAATAGAAAAGAAAAAACACCCAGAAGAGAATATATTTTGGAACACCACAATATTAGATTTTTTTTTCACTTTTGAAAGTGAAAAAGACTGCAAATTCAATAGTAATGGATGCCATTTATAATTTTAAAAGTCAAAAAAATAAGAAGGTTAATAATTATACTTTACTCGTTAAATTAGCTTGAAAACAGTAAGTGATATGTTTGTATTCTAAATGAATTTCTTGAGTAACTTTGCGGCTTTATTCAATAAAACATTTCTAGCTTCTGACCAATATTCTTACCCCTTAGAATGTTTGTGAAAATATTTCAAATTACAAATGACTGTAATTACTAATGTTTATTCTAGCACTCCAAAGCGTGTCAAAAGAAATGTAAATGTTAAAAATAAAAAAACCATTTTAAGAAACATCTATTTA
Source organism: Spilogale gracilis (assembly GCA_004023965.1). Lineage (NCBI taxonomy): Eukaryota > Metazoa > Chordata > Mammalia > Carnivora > Mephitidae > Spilogale > Spilogale gracilis. The sequence goes on along the minus strand of PITA01012767.1, from coordinate 16,917 downwards.
ATGAAGTAATATGAAAGTATTAATGCTATACATACCAGCATTGCATAAATATACATGTATATGTGTAATTTTATATTGTATGTACAAAGATGATATAAATGAATTACTTTTAAAGTATGATGGATTGGAAAATTTAGTTTAATTAAATTTAAAACTTAATTCCTTATTTTATTTCCAACAGTTGGTTTAATGCTGATTTTATAATAACAAGTGTAAATAAACTCAATATAAATTTATAACTGAAATGGGAAATATTTGTTTTAGTGAGATGTATTTTGGGTTTGGATATTTTTTCAAATACATATTTTTTTCTAAGTAGATTCTTTTATCACTTAACAATATCTTTAGACAATATCTCTATTTCCTACAGATAGATGTGTACATGTATATTTAGATTGTTTTAACTACCACATAAATATTCCACAATACAGATTTAGTACTATTCATTTCTTCAGTAAAATGTTTATGAACTCTAGAATGTTTTTTAACTCATATTGCAAAACAAAGCTATAATCAAAGTCTGTTCATGACTCTGAACTCATGCTTTCCAGGCTAAATACCAAGAATTACACTGTTGGGTTATCAGCAGTTTTAGTATTAAGAGTGAAGGTATTTTGCCCTTTGACAAGCAGTATTCCCTTGAGCAAAAGGACAATTTGGCTTCAGCAAGCTTATTGGTACATAAAAGCATCAGTCTGTATTTTTTCCCCAATCTGATGAATGAATAAAAATCCTATTGTTTTAATTTGCATTTTCTCTGATTCCTTGTAAGATTACAAATGTGTATTTTGTATGCATATTTCTCAATTGTATCTATCCCATTCTTACTGTTTCTATTCTACATATCTATTTTTATTATAATAAAATATATAAAATTTACCATTTTAGCCTTTTAAGTGTACAATTTGGTGGCATTTAGGACATTTGCATCGTTAGCAATCATCACCACTTTCTCTAGAATTTTTCAGTTTCTCAAACTGAGGCCTTGTACCCTATAAACAAGAACTCTCCAATCCCTTACCGTACTCTCCTACCTGCCCCCGGCCATTCTACTTTATTTCTATCAATTTTGCTATCCTGGGTACCTGAGTAGGAAGAACTGACAAAACTCCTTCATTGTTGCATTGCTACCAAACTCACAACACTCCGGACAACGAACACACTGAGAGTTCTCCACCACACCAGCAGGGTATCCTACAATGTGGGTTGGTTTGTTTTTGTTGTTGAGTCATAGAGTACTTTATATGTTCTGGAAATTAATTCCTTAACAGCCATACAATTTGCAAATATTTCCTCCAATTCTGTAGGCTGTCTCTTCACTTTTTCCACTTTCTTCATTTTTTTTTTGATAATGTCCTTTAATGAACAAAAGGTTTTAATTTTAAGCCCAGCTTACATATGTTTTATTTTTGTTGCCCATGTTTCTGGTTCCATGTTAAAAAAAAAAAAAGAAAAGAAAAAGGAAAAACAAACCTGTTGCCAAAACCAATGCCTTGAGGCTTTCTCCCTATGTTTTCTCCATAGTTTTAATTCTTATTTTTAGATCCTTGATTCATTTTGACTTTATTTTTGCAAATGTTATAAGGTAAGGGTCCAACTTCATTCTTTCACATATGAATATCCAGTTTTCCCAACACAATTTGTAGAAAAACTGTCCTTTCCACATTGAATGCTCTTGGCACCTTTGTTAAAAATTATTTCACTGTATATGTGAGGACTTATTACTAGTCTGCTTTATTCCATAGGTCTATATGTCTATCTTTATGCCAGTACCACACTGTTTTTGTTACTGCAACTTTGTAATAAGTTTTGAAATCAGGATGTGTGAGACGTCCAATTTCACTCTTCATAGAAATACTTTATGCCTTATATTCCATCTGTGTATTATTAGATTATAAAGTCTTTAACCCTCTAATTTTTAACACAGTGATTTGAACACATTAGATTCCTTATAAGTGGCTGACAAGAGACTAAATGATTAGCTTTCCTCCCAGATCTAATTTCAAAATTAATTCTTCTTACGTGTTACCTTAATTCCACATCTCTATTTTTCTTCCTATTCTATTCTTTAACAAAAATGTCTTGTTTTAATTTTTTAAAAATTTTATTTAAGAGAGAGAGAGAACAAGAGAGAGAGAGCACACAAGCAAGGACAGAGGGAATGGGAGAAGCAGACTCTTCACTGAGCATGGAGCCCACTGTAGGGCTCCATCCCAGGACCCTGGGACCATGACAGAAGCTGAAGGCAGTCAGTCACTTAACTGACTGAGCCAACCAGATGCCCCAACAAAATGTCTTAATTTTACATTTTGCACAAATTTTCAGCTAATTTAAAAACACTGATCAAGTCTCATTTTGTGATGTTAAATTACCCATCATAATTAAGGCTAATTTATTATACTAATGTATTAGATATTATTATTATCTGAGGGGTAAAACTAGACTATTTACAGTGATATTAAGAAAACTGTAGGCTAAAATAAATTAGAACTTTAAGTTACAAAGTAAAAATCCCTGGCAGAGTGGAGTTAAAATATAGAAGTAAGGAAGAAGAGAATATTTTTAGCTAGGTTTTAAAGAGAGTTAATGAAATGGAGAGTACTGGAAGGCTGTTCTAGAAGGCAGATGGCCGATGGCAGGAAGTGCAGAGCCATCCTGATGCAGTCCTGGCTGTGACATCAGTCGAAGGATCTGGGACTGGAGTAGAAGCTTAGAAAATGCAGTGATTCCTGAGTTTGAAGTGGTTTCAAAAGTGCATCTCGGAAAGTTGTATAAAATTCCATCATGCTATCAATAAAAAGCAAAATCCTCCTGATACATCCTCGGATGGAAGACAGTTATCAAAAAACATAAGAGCATGATACATCAGAAATGACAAAATACTAAAACCTGACCTCAGTATTACATGCTTGCTATTTTGGCACGCAGGGCTAATGACATTCTAAGTATTTGTCAGCTAGAAAATGGCGGAAGTCAACTGGCACCCGGTGGGCCTGACTCCAGAGGCAGTGCTCTTGGCCTCTCTCTCATTTGCTTCCTTCAGTTATGTGTTGACAGTGCAACAAAGAAAACAGCAGGGATTTTTCCTATATCCTTATTTTCCATTATTTTAATTTTTTAAAGTTAACACAAACAGATTGTCCTTATTCTTCACACAAGTCTACAAAGGGAACATATAGAAATAAGAATAAAAGGGAAAAACATTTTACCATATATGAATGCTTTAGGATAATGTGGCTGGAAAAAAAATCCTAGCACAGCCTTCATTTTTGTTTTCGATTTTTTTGTATTTAAGAACTCTTGTTTTAAAAAGGGAATTTTCAAAATGCTATTATTGTATAAAATCAAAAGGTAACATTTTCTTTCCATTCAATAGTCTATTTCAAATATTATTTTTCTCTAAATATGGCTGTATGTACTTTATTATTAGGAAGCGAACTCAAAAGAGATGATCATTTTGGGGTGGTGTAGTGTTACATTTATCACTTCTGAATCCCTCCTTCCCAATTAGACAATGGTTTGTCTTGTAAGGTATAGGTAACCATCATTAAGAGCTACCAACATACTGGGCACTCTGCTCATTACCGTGGGAGTACAAAACCCTAGAATAATTTCTGACCCTATAATTTAGTTGAGAACATGAGACATAAATAAAATTAAATTAAATCACTAAATGAATGGTGAAAATGATAAATGCTTTGAATCTTGAGTGGCAAGAGGTCACTGTGAATTTCTTCTATCTGATGCCTAAAATTTGGGGAGAATTCTGTTTGTGTATGTAAGTGTATATGAGCATTTTAGTGATACATTATATATTTCACTAAGGATTTCAGGAGCTATGTGTATTCAATACTTACATGTAACTGACAACAAGTACTAGAAATTCGAAACAACATGTATCTCAGAATGTGGATCTTTTTTATTGTAAACTATGTCATTTTTAGTTTGGGTTTCTTTTCCTTAAATTAGATTTTGGAAAATATCCTTAACCTTAATTTCTTAGCATAGACCAGATTTTGTCTATTTGCATATGACACAAACATAAGAAATAAGATACAAAATACATTTTAAAACAAAATAGCTTAGACTAGAAAATAAAAATATTTCTATTAAATATTCACATTGATTTATACTAAACTTATTTTCAAGTGGATTTTCCCATCTAGGTTTTATAGAATTATTAGTCATATTTTACTGAATTGAGTTTCATTATAGAATTTCTCTAGGGTCTGTTCAGGCAGTATTCTTTTTTCTGCTTTATTGACAGCCAAGATTGACATAGTGGAGGCCAGTGCTTGATTAAAATAAATGGTAGTCAGTGTATTTAAAATCTGAATGTCAGCATGAATAGGTTTGTAGATCTTTAAAAAAATATAATCCTCTACCAAAGTAGAAAATATAAAAATTTATTTACTTTAGGCATTTAGTTAGGAGATAGAGTTTTTAAAATTAAAGTTTCTAATTCATACCCACTTCAGAATGGAAACAAGTTATAATTTGCATTATTTATTTCTTTTTTTTCTAATGGCAGAGCAGACTGAGCTGGTTAAAACCAAATCCTAGAGTCTATGTGATCTATTTGGCTATGTCTTTAGAGCAATCTCATAAGGCCTAATCCCATATCACTAAGTAGGGTCAGTTTGAACAGAAATCAGGGCATTAATCTTGGTATCAAGATACAACTAGGAATTGACATCAACTAGACTTGAGCAAGTAACAATATTTTCTTAGTTCTTGAATGATCTTTTAATAGTCACAAGGATAATTCTAAAAATCCTGGTTCACAGTTCCTTTGCCTCCTCTCTTTAAATGAATTTTCTTTGAGGTACAACTCAATATAGTTGGGGTTTTTTTGTTTGTTTGTTTTTTAGCCAATTATTCTGTTTTCTCTATTACCTCCATTTTAGGCATTCCACTGTCCAAAACATCACCTCCTATATTTCAAGAATTCCCATTAATTCCCTAGCTTTGACAGTTGTAATTCTTTCCTAGGACCCATAGACCATTATCCTAGCATGTGTCCATGGTCTTTCAACCTTTCATATCCTAACTTCCATTCTTAGCCAATTTGAATTGTATGGTCTATTTCAGATATGAGGCTCATGTCTGTAGCTTCACCCCCAACACTTTCCTCCCTGTCACTTATAATTGCCTGGAAATACCCAAATCCTGGTTCAATTTAAATATCCTTAGTGCTGGGTTATGGGGAAAAAATTAAAATTAAAATAAAAAAAAACAAAAAACAAAAAAATATAAAAAATAAATATCTCTTTGGTCTATTTCTATCACTGGACAGATCAGTGAGGCTAAAGCAAATACAATGATGTTGACTCCATGTTTCATTAAATATAAACAATGTAATTTGGGATAGACCAAATTTTATCTCATAACTCAAGGATATAACACCAACCTTTTTATCTTTTTTAAAAATAATTTGCTTTGCCCTTTATACTACATTATTCTGATTACCATATACTATATTATGGTATCTGTGATTTCAAAAAACAATCACTATATCCCCAATCTTCCTTTCATCTTATCACTGTACCAAAACACCTTATGAAAGTCATGACATTCACAGTGCTCAATTAAATAGGTAGTTCTCAGTTTGCCTTTTACTTAATGTATGAGTAGAATTTTATAATGATAACTATTCATTCCTTGAAATATTTCTTCCTTTAGCTTTTGGGACCCCACTCCTTTGTCTCTCCTCCAAACACAAGGGCTATCTCCTCTTATTCCCTTTTGTTATTTCTCATTTCCCCAACTCTCAGTTCTTGTTGTCTACATTCATTCTCTTTGGAATCTCAGGTGGTTTTATGACCTTAAATATAATTTATATACTAGCAGTTCCCAAGTTCATGTCTCCAGCCCATAGTTCCACAAAAAATTGATTACCCAATTGGCTGTTCATCGTCTCCCTTTGGAAGTCTCATTCTACCCCTATTTCTTCCATGGAATCATTTAGCAATGAGTCCATCTTTCAGTTGTTCAGATAAGAAATACTGCCTTCATCTTCAATTCTTATTTCTTCCCCTCACAGAGCCCATATCCATTAGCAACTTCGGTTGGTTCCACCTTCAAAATATATCCCAGATTTGTTAACTTCCAACTATTTCCCATGCTGTCATGACAATTTGAGTCACCATCACTTCTCCCCTGGATTATTGCAACAGTCTCCTAACTTGCCTCCTTGCTTTCATCCATAACCAACAGCAATCTATACAAAACAAAACAGCCAAAATTATATTTATAAAATTTAAGTCATAAATTGTATTATATAAGAATTAAGTATAAAGGCAAGTTAAAATTAAAAGATAAGCTATAAAAAATCATAACAAATAGCACAAACTAAAGCCTATTCTTCCTATATACTAAGGTTACTTAAGTTGAGAAAAATAAAAAATCTAATTTTAGAAATTAGTAAAGGAAATATATATATAACAGAAAAAATGAAAAGCAAATGTCTTAGAGATATATGAAAGATGGTCAATGTAATTCTCAAAAAGATAAAATCATATCCAAATGGTAGCTAATCAGAATACATATGATTCAAGTACTTTGAGGGGATCTGGTAATATTTATCAAATATATACACATAGAACCTCACAGAGCAACTTCAGCTCTGAGAATGTATTCATTTGCGGGACTTTAACTACTTCACATACATGAAATTAAAAATTTAGGTTCTCCATTGCAACACTGTTTATAATAGCCAAAATTGGAAACAATTGAAGTGGCCAGAAGTAGGGTAATAACATTAAATTGTGCTACATCCATATATTGGAATAGTATGCAGCTGTATAAAAATAAAGAATAAGGATGATCTTTATTTACTGATATATAATTCACCAGAATATATGATTAGATTAAAATAAGCAAGAAGAAAAGTGTGTGTAAAGTAGGAAAATATTGGTATAAAAAGTGAAGCAGTGGGAAAAGAAACAGATTTATAAATCCTTAAATAGGTCTAAAAATGAACTTTTTAAAGAGCTCATAAAAATGGTTACCTGAAAGTACAGGTAAACCAAGATAATGGAGATAGATATGAGAGTAAAAACTTTTAGCGTAACACTGTCATACATCACCTTTATTATTGTCTTCTAAATGTATTATCCATTAAAAATATTAAATATCATTATTCCCTACTTGAATCTCTCCATTAACTTTGTACCTCATTCAGAGGAACAGAAACAAAACAAAACAAATCAAAAACAAACAAAAAACAAAACAGAAAGAAAGTAGTCTGGATATTAGTCTGGAGAATCTCACTTCCACCACTATCATCCTGTCTGCCACCACTATCCTTTTGAATTAATCTGCTCAAAACACAGTGACTTCCCCACCGCTCTTCACAAACATCCAACACATTCCCACATCTAGACATTTGCTCTTATCATTCCTTTTCCTTGGAAGACTCTTATATTATTCATCCTCAGGGCTCCTTCTTTCCTTTCCTACTGATAACTGTTCAAGCATCATCTTATCAGTGATGTCTACTTTGATTATTCTATGTGAAGTAGCTCGTATAAAGCACCTCCTCACTTTGACACTCGTATTTCTTTGGTGATGTTCTATTATTATTTTATATATCAGAAATCACGATTTAATATATTATAATTTCACTTATTTACTCATTTATTTATATATTCATTTCCCTCTTTTATTCCTCTAAAGACCCAGGATATAAGCTCTACAGGGACCTTGTTTTATCTCTGGTGATTTTTCAGTTCCAAAGCAGTACCTAGCACATAATAGGTATTCAAAAAAAATTCTGAAGTGAATGAATTTCAGATAACTAATCCAGCATAACATTCATTTTATTTTATTATTATTTCTTGAAAATTTTACTTATTCATTTGACAGAAACACAGCAAGAGAGGGAACACAAGCAGGGGGAGTGAGAGAGGGCGAAGCAGGCTTCCAACTGAGCAGGGAGCTCGATGTGGAGCTCAGTCCTAGGACTCCAGGACCATGACTGAGCCGAAGGCAGACACTCAACGATTGAGCCATCCAGCTGCCTCCCAGCATAACATTCATTTGTTTACTAGAACTAGATAAACTCTATGTATCTACGTGGGAGTCATGGATCTCAAGATCTTTGAAAGTGCTTTATGGAAAGGAAAAGCCATGAACAAAGGGTGTTTTTCCCTTTTCTCCTCACATCTTGTATCTAAGGAATACCTTTGTTCCTTACAGAAGAATATCATACAACCACACAATTTTAGTAGAGAACTGAGTGAATAATGTATGAGTGAAGGATCTAGATTAGATCCCATACCCATTTTTTAACCTCTCAGATTACAGTCTGGCTTGCTCTCAAACACTGAACCACCATTACTGAAAACATAGCCTGAATCAATTCAGCCAAACTAATTTTCTTTCCTCTGAAAATTCAGAGTAGTTTCCAGATACTACAGCCAAATAATTCTATTGAGATCACCCATTGTAATTATTAACTAATGTTGATATACAAATCTTAAAACTGTCTACATATAACAGTATTAATAAAGTTGCTTTTAAAGCACATGTGCTTTGTGTATATAATTTAAACATTAAGAAAACAACCAATGGTTGCTTTATATTCATTTGACAGAGAGAAACACAGCAAGAGAGGGAACACAAGCAGGGGGAGTGAGAGAGGGAGAAGCAGGCTTCCCACCGAGCAGGGAGTCTGATATGGGGCTCCATGCCGGGACTCCAGGATCATGACCAAACCGAAGGCAGATACATAACGACTGACCCACCCAGGTGCCCCATGCTCTATACCTCTTGAGTGAGATATGTTTTATGCTGAATAAGAGAGGAGGGTTTTGTGTGGTTTTTTTTCCCCTTTATCTTGAGGCCCCCACTGTTAGATGTTACCTTGTTTTTGTGATTTTGCCTTAGTTCGAGTAGGAGGCAGACCATTCTTTATTTCACTGGACATTCCAAATGAAATTTTTTGAATGTTTCTTAAACTACCTCTTGTCTTTAGTTATATCTGCATAACATTGTCTAAAATTTGCTTCTCTCTCTTATTCTAGATCCCTGTGTGCTTTTAGTGCAGACTCCAACTGACTTTAAAAAGTTCATATCCTCTTTAAATCCCAGTTCTTTAACATGGGGTTGACTAATGTTTTCTGACAGATTTGTCTATCCTACATTTTTTCCCAAACCTAGAATGCTCGCTCTTTTCCCAACCCTTTCAATTTTCTTATTTCTTCCAGTCTTTGCTCTTGAATGAAGTTGGCCTGATTTTATGAGAATTCTGTCTTCCCCCCTCCCAGTCTCCACCCCTAAAACCCTACCCCTTCACTTAGTTGTCATATCCTCTTCGCCTGTCATCAACCACATTTTGAAGTATAACTCAAAATGGCAGAAGGACTTAGAAGCATTAAGTAGATATGCTGGTACTGGGGCCAGGGAAAACAAATTTGCACTATCTTTGATTCTTAGAACAGGACTTTTTCTTTTCTTTCTTTTTCTTTTCTTTTCTCTTTTCTTTTTTTTTTTTAACTTTGGGCCTTTTCAATTGTTCCTTTTGCTCAAAATACTTTCTTTGGCAAGCTCTTCTCTTGCTTATTATCCTTTAGATCAGTACAAATGCCATCTCCTCAGAGAAGCTTTTACTGGTCACTCTATCTCAAGTTATTCTATTTTATTAGCCAGTTTATTGATTTCCTAGATAACACTTACCAAAATATATAAGCATATTGCTTATCTATTTGACTTCTTTATTAATCTCTATCCCCCTCACTAGACTGCCATTTCCTAGAGAAATGGAAACTTGCTTATCTTCTTCACCCTCTCCTCACTGCATCCACATCTAATTCAGATATATAATAAGCATGAACTAACATTTGAGTAAATTAGTTGATTTTTTTTCTTTCCCTTTTCTGACATTCTACCTCAATCTAGTTGTTCAGTCTAGTCATTAAAAAATTATTTTCTCTTATGATTTGGATATATATTTCTATTCCTCTTTTTAAAATTATTTTTATTTTGTTAAAATACACATAAAATGTGCCATCATAACCATTTGAAATATACAATCCGGCGATATTAAATACATTCATAATGATGTGAAACCATAACCGCCATCCATTGCTATGACTGTTTTCATCTTGTAAAACTGAAACTCTACAATTTCTAAACTATAAATCCTCATTCCTCTACCCTAGATTCTGGCAAACAATATTTTTGCTTGCTGCCTATGATTTTGACTACTCTAAGTGTCTTATAAGAGTGGAATCATACAATCTTTGGATTTTACTGTGACAGCCTATTCTCACTCAACATGATATCTTCCAGGTTCCTCTTTGTAGTAGCATGTATCAAAATTGCTTTCCATTTTAAAGCTGAATAATATCCCATGACATACAGCTATGCCACATTTTGCTTATCCCTTCATCCATCAATGGACACTTGGGTTTGTTAAAAATAAGACAAACCTCCAAAATGAAGTTGCTTATGCAAACTTCACAACATCAAATCAAGACTTAATTATAGTTTTTTCCTAATTTTCTTTGACTTAATTTTCCAAGAAATGGAATCTTGGGGTGCCTGTATGGCTCAGTTGGTTAAGCTACTGCCTTCAGCTCAGGTCAAGATCCTGGAGTCCCGGGATTGAGTCCCACATTGGGATCCCAGCTCCACCGGGAGTCTGCTTTTCCCTCTGACCTTCCCCCCTCTCATGCTCTTTCTCACTCACTCTCTCTCTCTCTCTCAAATGAATAAAATGTATTTTGTAAAAAATAAGGAATATTAAACTAGTTAGGTAATCTGCCAAACACCTGCCATCTCCTAAAGGAAAGTTACTTTGTAATAACCAATCCACATTTACTATTATAATTCCCTTGTTTCTGCCCTTCTGCCTGTAAATATTTCACTTTGTATAGATCCTTAGAGGTCTTTTCTCTGCTAGAATGGATGCTGCCTGGCTCAAATCAATCTTTGCTCAAATAAACTCCTAAAATCTTTATATGCATCAGTTTACCTTTTCACAATGCTGATGTCAGAAAAGAAAACCAAGGAGATCCTGAAAGACAACCCAAAGAGCAATGAGCACCCAGCCACAGGTACCTGTTGGGCCTCTTGGACTCATTGCTTTCTTGTTACATCTGGAATCATGAGTAAGTCCCTCTGAGATCATAGCTCTTTAGTTGTTACATTATGAGCTTTCCAAACATTATCTGGGAATTTCTTCTCCCAGACTGGGTCTGGAAACTTGCTGGAGTCAAACTAGATCCAACTTAGAAGCTGGACCAGCCTGGGTCAGACTGGATCTATAAAGGTTAGACTGAGTCTGACTTAAGCTGGATGAGGTCTTGGGTGAATAAAATTTTGTTTTAAGGTTGAACAAGTAGATAAACTTGCCAAAGATAATCTTGAATTATAGTAGCCACAGTAGAGAACTTTTAACCTAGATAAGCTTATCCATTTATGAGGTACCCTAGAATAAAAGGAGTCTCAGCCAAGCACTCATCATAACAGGTAGAGGGGAAGTTATTTATTTTTTCCCTCTACAGTTTTTGGTGACTAGGATGAGACCCTCTAGTATACTTACTCCAGAACTTAGGCAGGATTTTGGGAAAACTGGCTGAAGTCAGCAAAGGGTAAGAATTCTAACTAAAGTCAACTCTCCCAGATCTTTTTTGCTGTGCTTGGGTGGATGCAAAAGGTAAAATTCATGTTGTCCCTTCCTTTCCAAATTCAGATTGGCAGGCAAAAAAACATACTTAAGTATTAAATATTTGAATTGTGACTCACAATATGCCTCTGGGGAACCACTCATCATTGATCCTTCCTCTCCCAGGACAGCTACTCCTTCTTGTTTATCTCAGTTTGTGTCCTGAGAACTTGACTTGGTAACAGTCAGATTAGGGAACCAAAAAGATGGTTCAACAGAAATGTCAGTTGCACCCTATTTGCTGCTACATATGGCTGGAACAGAAACATAGGTAGTACTCCATCTGCAGCTAGGGTCCTACTCACTGCTGCGAACCTTCAAGGGAGTTGTCTGACACTTTCTTTCTTTTGATTACCTTTGGCAGTGCCTCTGGGTCTTGGGAGGGTAGAATCTTTTGCACTCCTTGGGGATGTCTCTTGTATCCAAGTGATTATTCAATACTGCCAGAAATATTTACTGTTTATCAAAGCTGAAACCTGACAAGATACTTAAAAGGATTTTTTTTACTGAATCTTATGGTGATTCTTATTTTGTAAAAATCTGCCATATTCTTTTCTACAGCAGTTATCCCATTTTATATCCCCACCAACACAACTATTCCAATTTCTCCATATCCTTGCCAACTTTTGTTATTTCATACTTTTTTTTAAGATTTTATTTATTTATCTGAGAGAGAAAGAGAGCACAGAAGGAAAGGTAGAGGTAGATGCAGATCCAGCGCTGAGCAGGGAGCCCGATCCGGGGCTCCATCCCAGGATCCTGGATCATGACCTGAGCCAAAGGCAGATGCTTACCAAGGTGCCTCTGTTTTTTGATAATAACCATCTTAATAGGTACAAACCAGTGTCTTATTGTAGTCTTGACTTGCACTTCCCTATTAGTGATGTTGAACATCCTTTTTCGTATGCTTATTGGCCATCAGTAGATATTCTTTGAAGAAATGTCTATTCACGTTCTTTGCCTAATTTGTTATGTTGGGCTATTTTCTTGCATTGTAGTTGAGCTTAGGATTTCTATGTTCTGGATATTAAACTCTTTTAAGATATATTATATGTTAATATTTCACCCATACTTTCTACTTGGTTAATAGCTTCTTCTAATACATAACTTTATTTTTTTAATTACCAAATCCAATTTGTTAACTTTTTCTTTTGCTGTCTGACTTTGAAAGAATTTATATAATGATCTCTAAATCTTACAACATATTTAAATAGTAAACATTCAATTATTTCTCTTAATTTATAATTAATTTATATTTTTCTGCAGTAGATTTTTAATATCTATCAGGCAGTAAAGAGAAATCTTGGTGATTATTTTGCATTCATTTTCTAAACTCACTTTGTTTACTATGACAAGAATGAGGAGTATTTCACTTATAAATGTAGTTTACATGCTACTTTGTACTAGAAAAACACTAAGGTTTGTAGTTATGTATCATTCAACATGTCCATACTTCAATGATTTTCATCAAATATGATTAAAGTTGCAACAGAGCTTGATTTAAAACATATTTAAATATAATCTATCATTTAAATCATTTTAAATATACTGAATATTTGTTATCTTAGCACTATTATGTATTGACTTAGCAGTGTTTTGGCACCTTATAATTCTAGCATTTAAACAATATTAGGGAAATTTAGTGATGCATCAGTAAATAAGGAGATCTATACCCTCTGTTGTTACTCTGAGGTTGTTCCCACAGCATCTTCTACAAATGCCTGCTAAGAGTTCTAATAACTTAGGGATGAGTAGTGCTTTAAGGATATTATAAAACATATTATTTGATGATTTGGATGGTGCTTTTATTATATATTCCACAACTGATTCATAACATGATTGTATAGTTTTAATTCTTGATCTTGCTAAGGATGCACTGTCATTTCTTTATTATTTTCAATTTTCAGAGGCTTATAATTTTAAAAGGGTTTGAGATTCAGTTTGTACATGTTCACAGTAAATTATGTTTCTTTTGGTTTACTTTCATTGCTAAATGTAATTTTTCTTTTTCTTTTGCTAAATATAATTTTTAAAATAACTACCTAAAAATAGTTTTTAGATAGATATATTCCTATCCATGCTGCATTTCATACATAGCTCATGTATGTTATTTAACATTGTTGCAAACAGAATACACTTAGATTCTTTGACATTTTACAATAGAACATGTAAGTACATGTAAGTCAAAAGAATGGTTAAAAGCACAGCTTGAATTTTAGCTTTGAGATTTTTTTTTTAAGATTTTATTTATTTATTTGTCAGAGAGAAAAAGAGAACACAAGCAGGGTGAGCAGCAGACAGAACAGGCAAAGGGAGAAGCAAGCTCCCCTGCTGAGCAAGAAGTCCAAATGCAGGACTAAATGCCAGGATCCTGGGATCTGCCTAAAGCAGATGCCTATCTGACTGGTCATCCAGGCATCCCTTAGCTTCTCCATTTATCACTATGTCATATTGAGCATTTCATCTAAAATCTCTATACTTTTGTTTCCATAGCTGCTCAATGTTCTGATGATGCAACGTTGTCCTGAAATGCCCAGAGTCGTGAGACCCCCGAAGACCACCAGAGACCAAAGTCAAAGCCAAGCGGCAAGGGTCATTTATTGTCAGGGGGCCTCCCCGCGGACGCTGCCGGTCATGCTCAGAGACCCTGACCAGCAAATTTTTCAGCTTTTTATAGGCAGGCACAAACAAGTTCAGGACTTTTCACGGTATTTGGATTCTTATTGGCTGACATTTAAATTTGAACACGTTTGAACACCCAGCAATGACCTGATTGGTTCCTGCGTTTATTAACCGAAACCACAAGGGGGCACTTCCTCTTGCAGTATCTAGGAGTTTTCCAGGGAGCAGGGGCCTTCCAGAGTTTCAAGGACATGATTGGCTGACAAGGAGGGGTGGTTGAGCAATGCTGAAGCAAGCAGGTTTACAGAAGCAAAATGGCATAAGCCTTGTGGTTACAGTTTCTCAGTCCACACATTAAAGGACATGCTTCATGTAAGTACCTAGGCTCAGAGCTTGGTATATGCTCACAAATTTACACTATTGTCTTCACTGTCATTGTTATGGTTACAATTATTATTGAATTCTAGTCATTACGCTTTTTAGACAAATCCCTTTAATAAAAGAAAAACTCCTTTTTCCTCACAACTAAGTCTACATGTGAAAAGCTGACCATTTGAAGGTTTTGTTTCCCATGTAACTTCTCTCACAGTTTAAGCTCAATAGGCCTAACATACTTTGTGGAGTACCTTATTTCTAAGTTTGGTTGAAAGCCCAAGGTTTATTGCTTTTCTACTCCTTTGCAACTTAGAGGTTGGTGGTTTGAGGGGATACAAAGATGAACAAGCCACAATTACATGTTGAGGGAACATCAAATCTAGTAGAAGAGCTGGAATGTCTTCAAATAACTACCTGTACTAAAAATTACCATAGAACAACAGAGGATCTGAGGCATGTAGAGAAGAGAGCTTAATAGCTAAGTGCTTAATGCATGTTCAGCTGACAAACAAATGCTAGGATAACCCTTTCTATTGGAAAATGAATGAGCCTTCTTATGAGTTGAATTATGCACCCTCCTCCCCAAAAAACATGTTGAAATCCTAACACTCGGTACTTCAGAATGCGACTTTTTTTGAAACAGAGTCTTTACAGAGGTAATGTATTAAAATGAGAGGCACCTGTGTTGCTCGTGCTTAAGCCTCTGCCTTCACCTCAGGTCATGATCCTGGTGTCCTGGGATCGAGCCCCACATCGAGTTGCCTGCTGGGTGGGGGCGGGGGAAGCCTGCCTCTCCCTCTCTCAATCCCCCTGCTTGTGTTTCCTCTCTAGTTGTGTTTCTCTCTGTCAAATAAGTACAATATTTAAAAAATAAAAATAAAAATAAAATAAAATGAGTCATTAGAACAGGCCCTAATGCAATGTGATTACTATCCTTTCAAAAGGAGAAATTTGGATACAAAGCCAACATGGACAGAATGAAGATAATGTTAAGATACAGGGAGAAGATGCCCATGTTTCTGGTGTGAGGCATCTACAAGCAAAGGAATGCCAAAATTTGCCAGTAAACAAATGAACCTAGAAAAAGGAAGGAAGGATTTCCCTTAGAGCCATTTCAGACATCTAGACGTATACATTAAATCAAATCCTGTTTATTTAAGCCACCAGTAGTCATACATTGTTCTAATAGTTCCAGGAAGCTGATACAGTTCTAAATTACTTGATACTGGAGAAACAGAAAAATACTGAACACCAGACAGGGGACAGGAAACTAACAACTGTATTCTAATTATATTTGAATATAATGTTAAAGTCTTTTAAAATATTTGACTTGTGGAAATAAAAACTATACGTATAAAATCTTAATATAAGCCCTCTTATAAGACCATTTTTATATATACCCTTTTAACAGAGTTGACCAGCTACACTAATATTTCCACTAGAAATCAAAATATCTACTGCTTATCAACTTGTTTGCCTTCACACAAAAAATTTTACATTTTCAGGTCTGTACAGATGGTAAGCATTGCAAATTATTTTCTGTCAATTAACCAATGAAAAGAGCATAAATTATTCTTTCTTTCAAATGGGGAAATACTTGCCCCAGCTAACTCAAGGGTATTGTTAAAACCAAAAAGATGAGCATTAAAGTGTTTGAAAGGTTTAGTAAAGCACCAAGGAAATTAAAAGTATTATTATTACTGAACTATTTAATATGTGGAATTAAAAAGTACACTTTAAAAATAATTTAAGTCTATAATGAAATATGTATTTATTTTAAATTTGACCATATATTAAAGTGTCATTTTACTTGAAAAAGAAATAATCATTGAATAAGATTTACTCACATGATTTAACATTATTTATTTTTCACTAAAACAAAAACAGGGATTTGTTCTGACATGAAAAAAATTAAAAAAAAATGTTAAGAATGTGAAAGACTAAATCTCAGAGAAAATGGAATGCAAATGTAACTCTAAAATCACTGTCATTTACAGAAATATATTTTCTCTAACTTATCTGAGTTTTATATTAATTACATCTCAACAACTCAATAAAATCGAAACAAACATACCTAGAAAAGTAAAATTAGGGAATAAATTTTCTTTATTACTCTGTTTAGGCAAGGGTTGGAAGCCTGCACTCCACTTTTCAAAATATCTACTCCAATCTGATTCAATGGGTATAATGTGTAAATTCTTCTCTAGGTTAGACATTAGAATAAATTGCTGGTAAAATTTGACACTTTC
>PITA01012766.1:0-60416 GCA_004023965.1 Spilogale gracilis | reverse complement strand
CCGCAAAAAAACCCCCAAACCCCCCCAGAGGTTGGCATTTAACTAGGACAGGTAGAAACGGGAAAGGAAGGGGTGGGTCACAGTGCATCAGAGAGGAATTCATAGGTTTGATAAAGGGCATGAAAGAAGAAGGAGAGATCCAGCCTGGGAGATGGTGGTATCTCGAACAGAAAGAATGCAAGGGCACACACAGGCTTGGGGTTTGCTGTTCTCAGCTTGGGTGTAAGGGATGTGTCTGGGTGCTGCTGGTTGGCGGGCAGCAGAGAACCAGGTAACTGTGGTTGTGGTTAGAGACCGAGATTCCGGATTCTTGTATATTTGGGGAGTATTGAAGTTGTGGAACTGGGGATCACCCAGGGAGATGGTAGGGAGAGAAGAGTGCTTGGAGAGAAGAACTTCAAATCAAGCTTCTATACGTTCTCATACCTCTTACCCTGTAGCAGGTAAGCAGGAGCAAAGCCAACAGAAGCAGTGTTTGGTTTTGGGGTTTTTTATTTTTAATAACACCTTGGTGAGATTTTTTTTTTTTTCCCATCTCTCTGGAAGGAAGCCTGATGTTCAGAGAAATGATTTCTTTAAATGGTTGTGTACCTCCCTTATATACCGGTGTGAATGCATTTGCCAAAAAGGGGGTTATTTTGCAGGATGTAAATGCCCAAAGTGGAAAGATTGCTTGAGGCGTGTGGTTAATTTGTAGAGGCAAAGATCACACTGAGGGATTTCAACATAGGAGAAACAACCGAGGATCAGGGACCGCTATGCCAGCCCAGGAGACTTCCTGTGACATCCTGTAGTTCACAGGTAAAGTGAGCCACAGAGCGTCTTCAGGTGCTTAGAGAATCCAGTTGGGGGCTACACACTGCCCCCCCCCCCCCATATGAGGGAGTGTTAGTTCTTACAGGCAAAGAAACTGAGGTTTGGCTGCCTGCTTCAAGTCACAAGGAACTGGGTGGAGGTTGGGCTGGGATTACGACCCAGGTCTCCTGACCAGTCTCTGGTCCTTCCCACCACAGTGACCTTCCTTAGCCATAACCTGTGCCCTTGAGGATCCTTCAGATGATTGTTAAGGGTGCAGACTTTTGTGCCAGTGAGACCATCTTAGGCCCAATTTGGTCACTCGGCCTCCCCAGTTTCATTTTCTCCATCTTTGTAGGGCAGGGACGATGGTGTCTATTTTGTGGGGGCTGCTGTAATTAGAGATCTATGTATATAAATGAACAGGATAGGCATTTGTCCTTTAAAAAAATGTTTTATTTATTTATTTATTTGACTGAGAAAGTGAGAGACAGCAAGAGCAGGAACACAAGGAGGGAGAGTGGGAGAGGGAGAAACAGGCTTCCTGTGGAACAGGGAGCTCGATGTGGGACTTGATCCCAGGGTTCTGGGATCATGACCTGAGCTGAAGGTAGATGCTTAATGACTGAGCCACTGAGGTGCCCTAGGCATTTATTCTTTTAATAAAAAAGCACCAGTTGGAAGGTTTAAGGATAGTTTTCAGGGAAGGGAGCATTTTTTGTGGTGTTCATATCCTGCATGATCTGTCTGCTTCCCCCATGTTTTAATCAGGAAAATTCTGAGTACTTAGTAGGTGCTCTGTAAGTACTTAAAATTAAGTGCAATGAAACTTGAATGAGATGCCACGGGCTCAGGCAGGATTTGCTAGTCATGGCCCTGGGAGTGTGGAAATCTCTGTGGCGGAGGCGGTTGGGGGGTGGGTGGGTGGGAGGCAGGAGGAGCTGGAGCCTGCTTTGTTTACATTTACAGCAGAGGCTACCGCAAGGAGAGAGGCACTTTTATTTCCCTTGTGGACTGACAGTTCATTTTGCTGTAGCAGCTGCTAATGGAAAATAATAAAACCCATTTTGGTCAGGCAGTATCTGGAACACTTACAGGTCAATTCAATGCTCAAAACAGATTGTTACAGAGCATATTAGTCCGTCATCAACATCCACTTTTGGTCGGGGTATTTTTACCGTTAGAAATTGAACTTACAGGTCATGGTCTATTATGATTCCTGACTAGCCTCGAATTTTTGTAAGTTAGTGGAAGCCCATAGACAATTATTATAAATGAACACACATAATCTTTCCATTTGTTAAAATCGCCAAGGTAGCAAATTAAGCTGTGCAAGAATTGAACTGGAACAGCTGTAGCAAACATATGACCTCACTAATATTAAACCTACGTTCTGCCTATTAATTGAAGAATGTGGTCTCCATTCAGTAATCAGTCCCCTCCTCTACTACAATGCCAGGAGGTAATGTCGGGGCTACTTCTGGCAGCGTTGAAACCGATGCAAGAGATGAAATTCAAGGTGTTTGTGTTTGCTGCTGCTTCCGTGTTGTGTGGTGTGTGTGTGTGTGTACTGTTCTTTCCAACTCAGAGTTAAATGACGGCAGCTGGGAGTTTTAAAGACAAGACAACCCCCACGATTGTGGTCACCTGGTTGCGGTTTGGGGTCTAAGTTTGCCATTTGCTTATGTAGGATGGTGGGCCTATTTCACTAGGCTTCTGTTTCCTCCTCTGCAACATGAGGATTTTGAACTAGATTAAAAATGTCTCTAAGGACATTTTTCTGTATACATGAAAAATCATTCTTGTTGTTTTCTTATTATACAGAAATAACATATATTCATGGTTAACTCCCAAGATAAAGATAAGCAAAAATGAGTAAAACTCCATTAACTCCATTATAGTGCTATAATCCAAAGATACATCTGGTTAACATTGTGATGTATATTCTTTCAGTCGCTATGCTTACCTATATGTATCTATTTCAACACAAAAAATGGGACCATTCTATAGATATACCATTTGCTACCTACTGTTTTTTTTTTTTTCTCAACAGTGTGGACATCTTTATCCTGATTTTTAAAAATGGAATCCCATTGTATGAATAGGCAGTCAATTTTTTTTTAAAACAAATCCCCTATAAGTAATCTGGTATTTTTCAATCTCTTGCAATTTTTCACAGTTATTATAATGAAAATCCTCATGGCTAAATCTCTAAACATTTCCAGATTCTCATGTTAGTGTAAATGGCCCAAAGCAGAATTGCTAGGTCAGAAGTTAGGCATGTTTCTATTGCTGTATTCACATAAAGCCTAGGTTGTAGGATCTGCTGTTGTCTTCAAAGACAATGAATTACAGACTCAGAATCCTGAGCATGAATCCTTCCTGTTATGAGACCTGTGTGTGTTTATATATGCACATCATTAATATGTATGTAGGTCTGAGCTGCATTTTTGTGATTATTCAGAAAAAAATGCAATATATATGGCCAGCTTCCAGCTTCCTCCTAGGGAGAACTATTACAGAAAGAAAAAAAAAAATCACTATTCACTTCTGAATGTCCAGAAAATTTTCCAACTGATTGTCTCAGATCCTTCAGATCAGTTCTAACAGTTGAGGGTATACAGGTGATCGACATGTTTACTGAGTACCTCATAACCACTTGGAGAAGGGGCATTTGGCATTAAGGAGCACCATGTTTGGGGAAGGGGAGACTCACATAACCCTGGTAAACATACAGGGCGGAGGTGAGCCAATAGTGATGAGCCAGGAGTCAGAAGGGCCCTCAGGAGGAAGGCAATAGAGTGCTATCTCAGAAGATACTGTGTTAGCCTGAGATTTTTGATTAGCACCTGAGAGGAAACCGTCTCAAATTAGCTTAGCAAATAGGGTTACATTTACTGACTTCTATTGTCTGCCCCCAAGAAGGCCAGGAATTTGAAATTTTATTATTTTTCCCCCTTCTGTTTTCTTCTCTCTGTGAGTTGGTTCATCTTGAAATCCTCTAAGTTAGTGGCTGGAATTAGGTTGTATTTTACTTACACTTAATATCTAAGTCTTAAGTTCAGAGGGGAAAAAAGTGCCTCTCTTATCTCCCAGTTTGGAAAAAATCCTAAGGAGCACTCTGATTGGCTTGGTGGGGGGTGGAAGGGTGGCGTGGCAGGTCTGCCAAGTGGAGTGGTATTGGGTGAAGAGGACACTTCATGATGGACCACAGCTGTAGGCAGGGGGCTTGGGGCTGTTGTCCTCAAACAGAAGGGTCACATACCTGGAGTCTAAACCTGAAGTCTCAGAAACAGTAGAATAGCGGTTACCAGGGGCTGGTGGGAGGGGGGAATGTGGATACCTTGGTCAAAGCATACAAACTCCCAGTTGTAAGAGGAGTAAGTTCTAGAGCCCTAATGTACAACATGGTGACTAAAGTTAAAAATACCGCATTGTATATTGGAAAATAAAACTAAGAGTAGGTTTTAAATATTCTCACCGTAACAACAAAAAGGCAATCATGTAAGGTGAAGGATGCGTTGATCTTATTGTGGTAAAAATTATATATGTGCATCAAGTTGTCATATTGTACACCTTAAGCTTTGACAACGCCATGCCAATTTCACAGCTGGAGAAAAAGGAGCAAGAGTGTTGGGCATACAGAAACACTAAGCATTCAACATGGGCAGGGTTTGCCTAAACTGTTTCAACAGGGTATACCAGCAGCAGGTGATTAAAATACATGAATTGAATGAATAAACAATAGAAAGTGTGAATAAGAATGGAAAAGGAAGTATCTTTAATTACCTTAACTTTACATTAATCATTTCATCTTCATCAAATCTCACAGATATGTATGTTCACATTTTGTGGATAGGGAAAGTGAAGAAGTTAAATTAGGTCCTTTTGTAATAGCTAATATGATTCTTGAAAAGCCATGACCCACATAGCCCAGTCTCAGACAATATTTTCATTAAAAAAAAGATCAAAGGAAAACAAAATAACATAGTGTTTAACCAAAATAGTTTCAGAATTGAATTTCTTTTTTTGGATGTCCACAACGACATGCTGATGGCACCCCATACCTTCCCGTGGTCTCTTCCTATGCTGTTTGATCTGGGGCTCTGTGCTCTAGTTGGCTCACCTCTAGGCTTTGTCCCCCCAATCCTGACTTCACATTTCAAAACCCCAGTAATTGGTCTTGAAGAGCAAGACTTCTCTTGGACTTCTGGGCAAGGAAGACAAGATAGAACCTGTTCTTATGAGTGGTCTGGGAAAAGGCTATGCATTTCAGTGCTATTGATTGGGGTGCAGCACCCTTTTTAGTGAACCTGAGATTCTGACTCTGCTGTTTCTCTGAAATTCGTGTCGTTTCCATCCTCCATTATACCTGGGATAACAGATTCCAAGATCGACTCTCCAAGGTCCAGTCTTCTTGATCGCTACTGTGCTAAAACTTAAATAATCTCTAACACTAAAATACCACATGGTATATGGTAGTAGTTCACTTTTCTCCTTGTTTTCGGTGTTTTACTTAGGTCAGCATGGTGCGTGCTACTCCCTCAGCCTGGAGCACCCTTTCCCTGCTTCTCCTCTGGTGGATGCCTACTCACCCCTGAAGTCCCAGCTGATGCGTCTACTTCGCTGTGATGCTTTCTCTTAGGCTGCCCAGAATTCTGTGCACCTATCCTTAGTGGTACATGACCATGGTAGATTGTGGTTATGGTTGCCCATTTGCCAATTCTAGGAAAACTTGTGCTTCTCTAGTGCAGGGACCATGCCTTATTCACCTGCTTCTTCCTTCCAGTGCCCATCATGGCTTCTACCACTTAGCTGCTCACTAAGCATTATTATTATTATTTTTTAAGATTTTATTTATTTGACAGAGAGAAACACAGCCAGAGAGGGAACACAAGCAGGGGGAGTGAGAGAGGGGGAGAAGCAGGCTTCCCGCCCAGCAGGGAGCCCGATGTGGGACTCGATCCCAGGTCTCCGGGATCATGACCTGAGCCGAAGGCAGTTGCCTAACCAACTGAGCGTCCCAGGCGTCCCAGCATTATTTTTCTTTTTTTAAGTGAGTAACAAGTTATTTATTCAGGGGCACCTGGGTGGCTCAGTTCGTTAAGTGTCTGCCTCTTGATTTTAACTCAGGTCATGATTTCAGGGTTGTGAGATCGAGCCCTGTGAGGGCTTAATATTCTCTCTCTCCCTCTCCATCTGTCCCTCCCCACTCTGAAAAAAAGTTATTCAGTTATTCCTATATGTAGCAGAGGGCTGTGCACTAAATGGGAAGCTCAATAGCATTAACTGATCTGAGAGCAGGAGGGAGATGCTGTAAGTCCTTGAGCAGTGGTTGACATGATAAAATTTATGTTTCAAGAGAATGGATGTGGCAGCAAGATCTGTCATTTGAGACTTTTAGGCCTTAGAATAATTGCTGTTGTTTTGACATTCTTCTGTATCTTTGGGAAAATAAATTGAACTAATGTGAAAGAAATTCTTTTGGGACCTTCTTAGAAGTGACTGTTACTGATTGAGCAAAACAAGGTATCTGAAAGGCTCCTAGCATGGTCCCTCCCTCCCCAAGGCTTTAAGAGTCTGAGGAAGGCATGCTCTTTTGACCTCCACATTAAGTGCCAGGAATTCTTAATGGACAGTTCCTTTCTTGTTTGATTTCCTTGTGTTCTGTCTCCTTCCTGCTTCACAGGTTACTTATTGTAAATCTTACCTTCAATGGAGTGTACATAAGATCTGATCTTGTATTTATGACTCTACTACTTTTTTCTAGTAGTTTTTATGGTTGGTTCACCTTTGACACAATATTTTCAATCATCCCATAAGGATTTAATTTGTTATTCAAACATGAAATATCCTCTGATCTATGTGAGTTGTATCTAGAATCTCCAAAGCTGATTGCTCTTGCCTGGGTTGTCCCAGTATGAGTCCTGACAACCTGTCTAAGCAAGTGTTAGGGTTCTGTGTCTTCTCACATGGAATCAGGAATGCAGAGTTTATAGGTGGTCAAGTGGAGAAAAACAAGCTCAGTGATGTTAAATGATTGCTTGGATCGTACTGCTCTAGGAGAAACCCTAGATCTAAAAAACCCATTTTGGGGGAAATTGGAAAAAGGGAGACCAGTTAGGAAATGAAGTTAGAATTATCTACAGTTCTTTAAAATTAAGTAAAGTACACATATCTACTGCTTAGTATGTGCTGAATATTACTAACCACTGAAATCATTTCAGAAACTTCCAGAGCTTAAGAATTTTTGTTTGATGTACAGAAAGGCCACAGAATTAACCTTGTCTTGGGTCAAAATATGAGGTATATTTGGTTGACTATGAACGGCCTTAATTTACAGAATTTGGGGCTGGGCCCTAATGGTGTTTGTGGCTGGGTATTGCTATCTGCAAATATTTAGTTCTCTATAGATTCTGACATTAACTTAAATCATTATCTTACATTGCAAGTCTATCCTCTATCTGAGCACTTACTCATAAAGAGGAAGACATTTAATTTGCGTAGTCCAGATTTGCTGGGTGTCCTCATATGTCAGATGCATGCTGGGGTATAAAGAGAGGATGGTGTGCTGGACCCTGCCTCAAGGAACTCCTGATTAAAAGGAAGGGCCAGAAACCTCGGTGGTCATGGCAGAGGTATGATCATGCACAGGGAGCTAAAGAAATGTGGAAGAGGTAGAATTACCCTACCAGGATGTCTGTGAGATAATGGAATTCTGTCCTGAAGGTAGTGTGAAGGAAAGGGAAGGATGCTGCACAGACTAGAACATGGACTTGTAAACCTATTGTTTGCACATGAGTCCTTGACCATGGTAACAGTAGATATATTGTGTATCTCAAAGTAGAAGTTTTAGTTTTTCTTTATTTGAGAGAGAGATAATGAATGAGCATGAGCAGGGGGAGGGGCAAAGGGAGAAGCAGACTCCCCTTGGAGCCGGGAGCCCACTGTGGGACTTTATCCCTGAACCCTGGGATCATGATCTGAGCCAAAGGTAGATGCTTAACCAACTGGGCCACCCACGTACCCCAGCAGTTTTAATTTCTTTTTCTTTCCTTTTTTTTTTTTTTAAGATTTTATTTATTTTTTAGAGAAACAGAGCTAGAGAGGGAACACAAGCAAGGGGAGTGAAAGAGAGAGAAGCAGGCTTCTCGCCCAGCAGGGAGCCCGATGCAGAGCTCAATCCCAGGACTCCAGGATCATGACCTGAGCCAAAGGCAGAGGCTTAACAACTGAGCCACCCAGGTGCCCCAGAAGTTTTACTTTCTAATTATATTTATGAAGACCAGTTTTCCCATTTCTTAGGTCTTCTGGTTGCCTTGACTGTTGCCCTGAGTTTTTCTGTGATGGGTATCATCAATTTTCATCAACGGGGAGGCTAGGATTACAACTCAGGAAAAAAATGAAGACAATATTGATTAAAATTTTATGCTGAAAAAGACTTAGGTAGGCAGTTTGGTTCACAGACTCATGTAAACCTAATGCATGGAAATGATGTGCAGCAATATCCCATGTGAAAAGTCAATGGAAAATGATTAAGTTTAGGTTTTGACGCTGGTATTTGTTATTTGTATTTTGTGGCTTGCCTACTTCCCTAAAGCTCCTATTCCATGATAAGTTGATTCACGATTATTTTATTACTAGGAGCTATAATTTGGGGAGGTACATGGATTTTTAGATGCAGATTGATATGTTTTAATCAGTTTTTGACTCTTTGCTGTTTTAACTGTGAACTTAGAACTTTCCCAAGCTTTAGTTTCCCCATTCATAGAATGGGAGAGAGATACCTTCGTGCTATTTTGGAACTAAATGATGTAACATTTAGCAGTGTTTGATACTGTAACTGGAACATAATAGGTGTTGAATAAATGATAGCTTTTCTTCTGACCCTCATTCCCTCAACAGTATCCTATTGCTTAGGGATCAAATACATGACACCCCTCCCCCACCGCCCTAGCGTGTCCAACTTCATAGTCTGAAGTACATATTAGTTACCAGAGTGAAAAGGCTCAATCCCTCTATTTGTCACTAAGAGTAGAAAGTCTAGAAGTCCAGTCTGCCCTCTCCAATGATCAAACATCTTCCCTGTTACATATGCAGATATTTTCTGGGTTTGTCAGTTTCTCAGGGACCATCTGGTCTGGCTTTGCTTGGCTGTGATATGCTCACGCTGGTGATGGTAGACGTTGGTTAAAACTAGCAAAATAAATTGAATGCGGAGAAGGTGAGTGACGTTCCTAGCTCCTCAGGTGGCATTGGCTGCTCGGTGGGCATTGACCCTAAGGCCACTTGAGGACCTCTGTGGGGTGAGGGGAGGCTACAGTTCCTCTGTTCCTGGCTTTTCTCTCACCAAAGAAGAGACAGGAGTGGCCCCAAAACAAAGCTGCTTCATTTTCTTCCACGCAAAGTGTGCAATAAATGGTAATATTTTGTTGGGCAAACAAAGGCAAGTGGCCAGACAGAACACTGCTAGGTGCTGAACAGGTGCTTGGCAACCATTGTTCATGGCATTCCAGGACCACATATTTTACTCTGGCAGGGCTGGAACTGTGCCTCTAGGAGGGGAACCAGATTCCGGGACTGTGGGCCTTTTCAGCTACATGAAGTGGAAGCACCGGCTCCTCCCCTGGAATGTTCAGTAGTTGGGATTCAACAGCAAACTGACCTGGCAAGACGTTGCCTCCATTCTTAGCCTGGCAGGGCAGTGGTTATGACTGGGGAAGTGTAAGTTCTTCCCCTGGCAGAATTAAGGGCTGGGGTCCCAGCCTGGAGGCTGTGGTTGTGACGTGGTGAGCTTAAAATGTGGGGAAGCTTTTGCCCCTGCCTGGTGCAGTTGGTGAGGCTGGGGTCCAAGCCATGCAGGTTACTGTCTGAAGTGCCCAGCAGTGACTATGCTGTGTAGGAGTGAACCTATGTAGGTGTGAACCCCCTCTTTCTGGGGGGCTAGCTTGTGGAGAATGACCACAAGCAACATAACCCCTACCTCTCACATGGTACATAAAATGCTGACAGACTATTGATGTGAGTTATTATTTTTGTTTATTAAGATTTACTTACTTGAGTGACAGAGGTCATGACAGTTGAAATCATGAGTCAGATACTTAACGGACAGAGCTACCCAGACTCCCTTGGTGTAACAATTTTATATTAAAAGTGAAATTGTGGGGGGCCTGGGTGGCTCAGTTGGTTAAGGGTCTGCCTTTAGCTCAAGTAATGATCTCAGGGTCCTGGTATTGAGCCCAGTGTAGGTCTCTCTGTTCAGCCAGGAGTTTGCATCTCTTTCTTTCTCTGCCCCTCTTACTCATGCTTGCTTGCTTGCTCACTCATGTGTGAACTCTCTCTCTCCCTCAAATGAATAAATAGAAAAACAGAATTGCTTGGTTCCATTTTGTTAGCTATTAAGTATAAAATTTATTTTTTTCATTTTGAAATTGTACTGGGGGCTCTAGGAGTTTACTTGGCATCCTGATCTTATTCCTTGGGTTTGACCTTTATGGCTACAACACTAATCTGTCTGGCACTAATTTGTCTCCATTGAAGGTGTTATGTAGAGACGAGTCCTTGGGGACTTCCAGATAGTCCCTCCTTCCTTCTTTGATTCATAAAATCTATGTTTACTCAAGATCTGATGATTACTTGGGGCAGATAGTGGACAAATGGCAGTTGAAGAATTCGTCTGCTTGGAGCGTAAGGAAGGTGAGCTCACGACTGAATCAACGCGATAAATACTGCAACAGAAGCAATCACAAAGTCTTTTTTTGGAGCAGAGAGGTTGGAGTGATTGGCCCTGAATGATTGGGGGAAACTTTCACTGTGGACATGCTACTCAGGTCTTGAAATGTGGATAAGTTTCCTTGGTGGAGAGGAGACAGAAGAACTTTCTGGGCTGGGGGTATAATTTGTGCAAAGGCCTAGAGGTTAGGGAAGCCTGGCTTGATTAGGGAATGGCAAAAGGCCAGTGGAGCTGGAATCTAGGTTTGAGGCTCAGGGAGGAGAATAAAACAGACAGTTTAATGACAGGGATAGTGGGTGTCTGACTTTGGGAGGGAAGTCGAAAGACTGTTTTTGGAAGATAGAATTCCCCAAAGCATGTTCCATAATGCACTAGCTCTTGAGATTTGGAATAAGATTGGAAGATAAGTGTGGAAATGCTATAAAACATTATAGTGTATATATGTATAGTATAGTATTTTTTTTAAAAAGATTTTATTTATTTGACAGAGAGAAACACAGCCAGAGAGGGAACACAAGCAGAGGGAGTGAGAGGGAGAAGCAGGCTTCCCATGGAGCAGGGTACCTGATGTGGGGCTCGATCCCGGGTCTCCGGGATCATGACCTGAGCCGAAGGCAGTTGCTCAACCAACTGAGCCACCCAGGTGCCACCTGTATAGTATAGTATTACAGGTGCTCTGACAAGTTATAGGGTAGAAACCTGTCCAACTAGTTAATTTTTTTTGATTTGGTCATGATATTGTTTTAAGTTATTAATATCTTGAGGAATTAACATTCTATGTTGCATATCTGGGTAATGCTATTCTAGGGCCATGTAAACTCAAAGTAGGTCTGGAAAGGGAGGAAGACTGGTCAGACGCATGTCTGTTAGAAAGTAGCTGTTTGGGTCCTTGGCTATGAAGCTTGGGCTGGTGACTAATGAAGGTGCTCAAGGCAGGTACTCAGAAGAAATAAGACACAGATCTTTAACACCTAGGGGCAAGATTGGGAACCTCCCCAGGGAAGTGTGTTTGTCTGGTCATTGGAGCACAAGACAGAAGGGTCACATTGGGATATCAAAGTAAGAGTAGCCTATTAATAGAAGCCAAGCTGGGAATGATTTACATGAGACTTCTCATGTTCTCACAAAACACCAGAATCAGTCATGGGTTCTGAAGTATGTCTCATCCTGTGGGGCAGGAGTAAGATGGGTACTGATGGTCAAGGGGATTTGATCTCCAGAAGCCCATTAAGCACCATCTAGTTTCATTCTCCCTTCTTGATAGGTTCCAAGCACATTGTCTTCGGGATGGATTCCTGTATTTAACATGGCCTACAATTCCCTGTTGTTCAGTCCCCTGTTTTCTCCTTCAGTGACTTTTTCCAAATTCTCACTCACTCTAAAGCCCAGAACGCCTTGCCCTCTACCAGCATGTCCCACTCCACAGGTCTATTAAAAACTACCACTTATTGAATGCTTAGAGTGTATTGGCCCTGTATTAAACACTCAACATAAATGATTTATTTACAGTAATCTATAAGATAGAGTCCCTTAGGAATGCATTTAGGGGTAAATAATGGAATACTCCACTAGCCATGGGTTAAATAAATTTGAACAATTTCTTCTACGTCAAGTCCAGAAGAAGGCAGTTCTTGAATTGGGTCTCTGTGATGTCACTAAAGACCCCAGGCCCTGTATAGCTTCTCATTCGAGCTCCCTTAGTATTTGACCGTTGTCTTCATGTTTTGACCTCATGGTTGCAACGTGGGTGCTGTACCGGTAGGCATCATATTGACTTCTCCCTTTATCTAGGGTATGTGAACTGGCTTATTTAGAACACAGAGCTCTCCCAGAAACTTCTGGGCCATTTCTGTTCTTGTCTCACTGATAAACTTTGGCCCATGACCTTTCCAGGCTGGGAAGTTGAGGATTTAACTTTCTAAACCTTATAGTTGAGGAAGGCAAGGAGGAAATGGGTTGAAAATAGGTATTAGGCCAGTCAACCTGAAGGGCCTAGCATGGTAGGCATTATTATTCCAATATTAGATGACAAAGCAGCTCAGGAGGCTAAGTTAACTTGCCTGGGGTTACATAACTGGTAAATGTTAGATGCAGATTCCAACCTGACTGAGTCTGACTCAAAAGCCTACATGAGTTCCCTTATCCCACATAGCCTCCTTCTCAAATTATCAAAGTTCAGTTGAATTCAATCTGTCTTTATTGAGTGAATACCATACCCAGAGCACTATGCTGGAATCACAAATGGATATACAGATAATTAAAATGTTGTTCCTGTCCTCCAGCAATTAATCATTTTGATGCAGAGAGAGATACACATACATGTCACCGATTCAAGGCGGACTTCAATGGCTAACGTCAGTATGGCACACACAATGAGTGTGTACTGGGGAGGGAGAGTGGAATCCTGCCTGGGGCATTCCAAGAAGGCTTCCTGGAGGAGAGAGCTGATCTGGGCCATCTGTCTGTAAAAGTTTCTTTTATGAGCACTGTAGTTATTGCCTTTATCTTCTGTAAACCTCAGTTAACTCTGACATAGTCTTAGTTCACCTCAGGGGTAGCTTGTCTGAAATTAATGCAGAGACAAAACGTCTGAAAGTAAATCAACTGACCATGTTGTTTTTATTTTAATATTCCCCCAAATTCCATAATCTTGGACTTTAAACCAAAACTAGATCTAGTCTATCAAGTTAAAGCTCATGAAGTAAGACATTTCAACACTGTGATAACCACAAAGCCATTTAAAATAAACTTAACCTGTTATATATTTTCCTAAACAAGTTGAAGTGTCAGGTTGTAGTCCATAAAGAAAAGTTTTTATATTCCAATTACACAGGAATAAAATGACAGATGAGTCATTTTTTACCCTGACACACTCAAAAGTAATGTACTCTTCTTTCAGTGGGGGAAAATTAGTTAGAATAAGCCTGAATAGAAATGAAGTGAGAACACTTTCAATTATAGATCTTAGCGCCCCCCACCCCTCCTCACCCCCCCAACCCCCCGCTGGGAGTCACCTGGTCTCATAAGCTGATGCAGTCAGCCTGGGGGAAGATGGCAGTCTGAGCACAGCTCCTGCCTTACAGGAAAACTCATTGACTTCCTTAAGTCTCAGGGAGAAGGTAGCAGTAGAAGCACAGCTCCTGCCGCTGGAAAATAACCCCCTAGGCCTGACGTGGTCACAGCGAGGAAAGGGCAGCCTGAGCCTCCCTCCTGTCAGTGGTGCGAAACTGGCATCTCCTCTTTCTACACACTGGTCTTTATCTCAAAAGTAAAGCACAATATTCTTGACAGGGCCTTAGGGTGTTCTAAACCAAACTGAAACCCCTTGCAGTCTTTTGACTTATTCAAGAGAATGTACTTTTTGCACTTTGCCTTTAAATCTCCTGCGGATCTGTGGGGAGATTGTGGGGGCTTTTGAATGGTCAAATGAATGATTAAATATAAAAATAATAAGGTTTTAGTAAGAGCATTACCCTGCATACAGAGGATCTATAAATAAAGTCCTCCATGATGCTTACACACCTAGTCACTAAGAAGAGGCTTGTACAAGTGCTTTTACTTTTTCAAAATAAGTTACACTTCTCTTTAGGATGATTAATATGCCAGACAGACTGAATCCTTGTCGGTTTGTTAATAACTTAGCTTGAACTATAACTTTGTATGTAACTAATTCACCTAAGCCTTTTAATTACTTTATTTCATTTCTTTTCTGTAAGACCAGCTTAAAAAACACCACATGATTAATACCCTTTATTGCCTGGAAACAAGATATAAGGAATTACAAAAAACCTTACTGATCAAACCTATCCCCATTTTGGTTGAGGGATTTGACATAAATTTAGACATGTACACCTGCAAAAATATTTTTCACTGATCAGTGCACTGTATTCTCTAAAATCATCTACTGTAAAAGATTTTTCCTTTTTATCTATAACTTGTTGCCTATAAATAAAGACACTGAAAGCCGGCAAGACAGAGATGCCTGGCAGGTGACTGAAAAGAATCTTCGGGGCTCTCTCTTTCACTGACATCGTCCTTCCTTCAGGGACTCCTAGTTCAGTTGGAGCTGGACTCCGGCACCCCTTGGCCCCCAAAAGAGGGCAAAGCACATGACCAGAATGCTCACAAAAAGAGGCAAAACAATGGCTAAAGGCACGTAGAAAATTGAAAGCAACAGAAATGCAGAAGAAAACAAAAACCCATCATTTTCTTTTTGTCTACTAAATTAGCAAAGAATTAGGATAAATCCTCTGGCAAGAATTTGTGGGATGGCAAGTTGCTATGCCTGTTTTAGGATTGTAAAGTGCTCTCCTTCCAGGAAGTAGTTGAACAATATATATCAAGAACCTCAAAACACACTGTTTAATTTCTTAATTCCACATCTGGAATTACATGGAAAGAAGTAATTTGAAATGTGGACAAAAATAGATGCACAGATATATATGTTAGAGTTTTAAAAATGAAAATGTGGGGGCACCTGGGTAGCTCAGTTGGGTAAGTGTCTGACTCGTGATTTCAGCTCAGTTCATAATCTCGGGGTCCTGGGATTGAGCCCCATATTGGGCTCTGCACTCAGCACGGAGTCTGCTTGGGATTCTCGCTCCCTATCCCTCTGACCATCCCCCCTACTCACTTGGTTACACTTTCTAAAAATAAATCAGTATTTAAAAAAAAAATGTAAATACCCAATAATAGGGGATTTGGTGAGGTACATAGTGTAGCTATACGATACAGTGATTTAGCCAATATGAAAAACATTTGAAAACCTAATGACTTAGGGAAATGCTAAGATGTTCTGAGTATAAATAGCACAATGACAACTATAAAAAAAACTGAAAGGAATCTCAAAATGTTAACAGTTTTTATTGAGTTGTGGCCTTTGGGAAACTTTTTAAAAAATATTTTCTGTGTCTTCTAAGCCTTCTCCACGGAGTCCATGTGATGTTTCCAATAAAAGAATGCTGATAAGCCCGGGCCCTGAGTCTGCCGGCTGAGAGCAATTGCTCTTTGTTTCATCGCCAAGACACGTGCTTGCTGCTGGACCTCAGAGGCAGGTGACAATCTGGGCTTGATGCTGCCTGTTGAGAACTTTCGCTGGGGGAGTTAGTGGCTGTCTCAATTCATCTTCGCCATCTGCCAGCCCCGGGGTTCTTAAAGAGGTGTTCCCAGGATTGCAGGCGTGGACAGGCAAGGCAAGACGGCCCGAGGCAGTCATTCTCGAGGCCGCTCATGTTTCTCCCTGAGGTTGGGGTGCAGTCTGCCCCTGTTCTGGCCTGCTGATGGAGCAGAGCTGTGTGCTGGGAATTCAGATGAGCGGTTAGGCCTCCATGCGGTGCGGGAGACACCGCGGCCCAGTGTCTGCGCCCATACCTGGAGAGATTTGCACCTCTGCGAGACGGTCCTGCCCTCCAGGAGTTCCGCCTCCTGCCAGCTGATGAAATCCAGACTAGCTGTGAGCAAGGAGTTCTTCGGGGGAGGTCACGATGGTCTTGGAGTGGAGACAGAACAGGCCCACTGTAGCCATCACTGACCTCCCGGTCTAGAGTCTAATTGTGCAGCTTCTCTAAATGGCTCTGGGGGGACTGGTTTTATTCAATCTATTGAATCTATCCGGCAGTTATGGTAGTGATAGGGGCTCAGCATGTGTTGACATACTGGAAATGAAATTTTAATGGAATCTTTGCTATTAGCCTATGAGGTCAGTGTTGTCACCTTCCTCTCCTCACGGAGGAATCTGCCCCAAATCCCAATCCAGGATTCAAGCTCAAGGCCTTGTAACTCCCATGTTTTATCCTGATCCTCACCAGCTCACTGACACTATCCAAACTTCAGTAATTTTGGTGTTAGTGTCCCTTTCACCAAAGCCATGTCTCCTCCATAACATTCAGTACTTCTCTGTCAACTTACTTTTTCCAGTTGCATAAACTTAGCCTCATCCTGAGCAGTTGTAAGCATGAAATCATGGGTTTAATGTGCTGGTTGCATTGTTTTCAAATGGATGCATTTAAGGAGACATATAACTTTATTTATTAATTTTTTTAAAAGATTTTATTTATTTGACAGAGGGAAACACAGAGAGGGAACACAAGCAGGGGGAGTGGAAGAGAGAGAAACGGAGGCTTCCTGCTCAGCAGGGCCACTTTAGTTAGCATTACAGGCTGGGGCCTGGTGAGGTTGCTAAATGCTGTCAGCCATGTACTTGGTCATAAAACTCTGATCTGCTAGAAAATCTCAGAGGAAAAATTAATATTCCTTCACCTCTGTGCTCTAGGTGGATGCCATTTTCACTATGGTGGTACTGTATGCAGCCTGAGAACAAATTGGAAAGCAGAAAACTTGCCTCCTGTATAGAACACTGAATTAGGAATGAGCAGGTCTTCATTCTCCTCCCACTTGTGCCTCCTTTGTGACCTCAGGGAAGTCCCGTCTTTCCTGGGCCTCTGTTTACTCAACTATAACAACACCTTGCTCCTGGGGCTACTGGCATGTACCCTGTCTGTGAAAACACATAGTTAAAAAAAAAATCCTCACACCACAGTAGTTACTATGATGTGTCTAATGTATAAAATAAGGGAGTCAGAGCCATACACTGTGCATTCTTTCCAGCCCTGGGTACTGTGACTCTGTCAAGGAGGGAGAGGGACAGAGGCTTCTGAGCACATCACCTGGGCTTCTTGGGTTAGTGGAGTAAATCAGATGGACAGCAGCAACCTCTGTTTCTATGAAGCCTCAGAAACTTGTCATATTTGGTAGTTGTACTGAGGCAGAAATAAAAAGGAGGAATGAGGGCACATCAAGAATAGACCAGTCCTTCTCCCCCTGAGTAGAACTGAAGGAAAGCAGTGTGACCAGGCAGGGCAAGAGCACCAGGAATGACCACCGTATATCTTGGTCATGAGTCCCCAAATCCCCAAAATGTGCTGGAAAATTGGGGTGGTCAGACCCCATTATTGCAAGATTCAGTGTTCTGATGAGATGGTGATAAGGAGGAGTCATTTAACCTTCATATTTGTTCCTCTTCTCGAGAGAGCTTTAACTCTGGTGTCCCGTGAACCCTTAAGAGCTCCCCAACTTCGGCAATGATGACTTAAATACTTGTTATAGGACTTTTCTGGTAATAAATTACTGTTTTATGTGCAATGCTTTTTAATAGGGAAATTCTCTCTAATCCTCACTATAATGCTGTGGGGTGGAAAGTGTCACTTTGCTGATGAGAAAACCAGGGTGGGAGAGAAGACTGACCAGGGTGGGAAGGTTCAGCCACATTCCCCAGGCCAGGTGCTTAATAAATGGCAGAGCAAGGAGTTGAGTCTGTTTGACTCAAACCCGGGTCTGTTGTTGAATGCTGGTTTTGTCTTTCTTTACTCAGTAATTCTTCTTGGGGTGTTAATGTTTAAAAGCTTGACATTCCCCCCCCCCCTTAAGTATGCTCCATGCCTGATGTAGGGTTTGAACTCATGACCATGAGATCAAGAGTCACATGCTCTACTCCCTGAGCCAGCCAGGCTTCCCTAAACCTGGCATTTATTGCTAGAGTGCCAAATCTTGAGAGATCATTAAGAGAATGAAAAACTATGTCACTGAATAAGAAGTTTGAAGTTTATTACATTAGTTATCATCCAAATAGATTTTGGAAATCACTTATCTAATTAGCCATTATGATTTAGTCAGTTGTTTCTATGGAAACAACTCTATCTTATTACTCAAAATAGACACCCATTTATGTGCTTATTTCTGCATAATCCAGACATCAGTATCTGACAGTTCTGACAGTAGAAGGAGGGATCCCTCTTTGTTTTGTTTTTTTTTTCTAGTGGGACATCTTTTGGCTACAGTCCTATCTTGTTAATACTTCGATTGGACCTCCTCAGGCTCACCCCTCACTAATTACCTAGATGGAGAGCAGTGGCCTTCCGATGTGGCTACATATTGCAATCACCTAGCAGTGACCATCCACACACACATCATCAAAATCCTTGGGGGTGAGACTCGGGTGTCAGCATTAAAAAAAAAAAAATTCCTCAGGTGTCTCCAATGGACATGTCACTGGCTCTTAAAAATTTGCACATATTTCTGGCAAGTACACACAGAATTCCCGCTTCACAGGCATGCCAGAACATGAAACAGTGATTCTCAAACTGGATAAACTCAGACTGATCCCTGGGCCATCTTCACCAGATTTTTTTAAGTTGTCCCTGTAAGGGGTTGCTCAAATATCAGCATTTTTAAAAGCTTCTATCCCCCTCACCCCAGGTCATGCTAACATGCAATCAGGTTTTGAGCCACTGAGTCACACTTATTAATCTTGGCAGGAGGCCCTAGACCCAAGTCCCAAGTTTATTACATTTATGCTACATTAATTTCCAGTAAGGTCTGATGCTTTTCACCAGA
This sequence comes from Spilogale gracilis, assembly GCA_004023965.1. Taxonomy (NCBI): domain Eukaryota; kingdom Metazoa; phylum Chordata; class Mammalia; order Carnivora; family Mephitidae; genus Spilogale; species Spilogale gracilis. The sequence continues at coordinate 41,497 of PITA01012766.1, read as the reverse complement.
GATCTTCCTGGTTCTGACATTAAGAGCTGACTAGTGAAAACCTCAATTTAAATAAGATTTTCCAGGGTCATAGGGCTGAACATCTTGCCAGTTTGAGTTCCTGAATGTTGGTGCTAGCAATTACTAAAGAAATGACATCAGGAGTGTCTGTGAGGGTGGGAAATTCTAGTTTAGGAGCTCTATTTGCCCTTGTTTCTTCAATCCATAGCCACCTTTCCCTCATGGAAATAAAGGGTTTAAAACAACAACAAATCAATGACCATACCCCATTACACTGGAGCAGTGAAAATATTCAAGCTGCTTAATTAAAACAACCATGCTTGTATTAACTAAATGGTAAGGAGCTATCTGTAATGTAAATTCTTACCCATTATTTTTATCTAGTAGTAATTCTGTTTCTAGTGTGTGTAGCTTGCTTGTGGATTCCCTCTCCTTTCTCAGATTGTAATAGTGCTAAGTCCACATGGCCCCTTCACCATAATAAAAAAGAACTTTTCTAATGACTCAGAAATTTCTACGTTAAACCTAAAACGTTGACTTCAGAGGTGCTAGGCCCACATTTTGTATCGCCGTTACTCTGCACTAACATAATTCAGCTAGAAATTATCTTTAGAAATGGCAATCCATTTTTGCTACTACTTTTTGCATTCTTGATGATCTGGTCAGTGGGCTGTGGAAAAGTGCTTTTCCTTGATTACTTACACTGTTGATAATCATTGTGGTTTTTGGCAAAGCTAAGGCATTATTTCACAGACCTGTATTGTAATGGGGAATGGGTGTAACTTGAAAATACTGCCAAAGTTCCTGTGGCTTTAGCCGTCACCAAGGAATGTCCAAACTCAAACACGTGTCTAGTGACACTTCATTCTTTTATGGTGGTTTGCCTTGGGCCAGTCCACATACTGGGACAAGATAAACAAACGTGGGTTGGTGGAGGTCCTGGGTTCCCTGCTGCGGAGGCCTTCGGGAACTATCTGCGTGCCCTACTTGATGGCCAGGACGTGCCTCCTCTCACTTGGAACTTTGGGTTTGAAAGGAAGAAACACATTTTGCAAAATGAAAAAACCTGTGGTACCATTCTATCTTCCAAAAGGAAGGAGACATGCTACTGCAGGGCAAATGTTTTATTTGGAACCAAATATTGAGGAACCAAATACTGATAAAAAAAGGAAAAGAACCGAGACCTGTAATGTGGTAGATAACTTTTTGGAAGTGATCACAAAAAAAGGAGTAAGATGGACAGAAGGAGAAAAACCACATAAATGACTGCTTAGCATTCTTTTTTTTTTTTTCTGATTCCTATCCTTGATTTATTTATTTAAAGACTTTATTGAGGGACATCTGGGTGGCTCAGTCGTTAAGCATCTGTGTTCGGCTCAGGTCACGATCTTGGAGTTCCAGGATCGAGCCCTGCATTGGGCTCCCTGCTCCACAGGAAGCCTCCTTCTCCGGCTTCCATTCCCCCTGCTTATGTTCCCTCTCTAGCTCTAGCTCTGGTTTCCCTCCGTCAAATAAATAAAGTCTTTTAAAAAAAATAAAGATTTTGATTTACTTGAGAGCAAGAGAAGCAGAGTCCCTGCTGCTTAACCAACTGAGCCACCCAGGTGCCCCTTTACTTATTTATTTTTAAACATTTCAAACAAATCAGCTATGTCACAGTTGAATGCTCTTGGGGAAAATAATGACTCCGAGTAGGCTCACACCACCTCTAGCAGGTACCCCAAGGACTAGAGTTGGCTTATTAAAAATTTCTCTATTAACAAGGGTGCCAGTTATAAAGAGTAACCCTAAACTCAAGCCTCTAATTCCTTTTGCAGTCATCGAACAGCTCGCATATGTGACAAGGTTCAGATGCTTCAGAACTGTGACTTTGAACCAGTGACCTGGAGGTCCTCTGTCCCTTTTACTCCCGAGCCACCTGCCAGAGTAGACCACACAGTCATTACAGAAAACCACATTGCCCAGTTTTGAGGCTCTTCTAGTGTGTATTCAGAATTACCACATTTCTTCTATTTTAAGTATCACTGAACTCATGGCTTTTGGTTTTGGTATCCCCAACCTCCAGTGACCCCACCATCCACCGTCACTAAAATCAGAAATTGTCATTGTAGTTACTAAGTCCAGCTGATTTATCTCTGCTGGGCCTCATGAGCCCTTGCCTGTTGCTCTCGTGCACATTGCTTTCCTGACATCAGTCTCTGATCATTACATCATCTCCTGCAACCGCTAGGGAGCCTTTCAGCTCATCTCCCACACATCCATTCGTTGCTGATTTTCATCTTAATGCAGACATCAAATAACCTCATTAGGAGATCCAAGCTCTTCTGTGGCTCCTCAATTATGTTGAAATTCCTTATTTTATTTTCCATCCAGTGATCTCCTAACTGCTGCAGCCAACTCTGTCTCCTCAACTCCTGCATCTTGACTCCTCTCAGCTCAAGCTCTGTTGGGCTACTTTTCCCTTTAACAGCATACGTAGCATCCTTCTGTGTTTACAGGCAGTTGCTCCCGCTGTTTCTTTTGTCTACAGCTCCCTTCCTCTCTCTAGCTATTGCTGTTCACTTGTCTTATAAGACCCATAGCAAATGTTGCCGTTCAGAAGTCTTTTCTGCCTCAAGAGATGGACTATTCCTTCCTATGTCCCTTTAACACTTACTGTGTCTATTACCACATGCTTCTCCAAGTCCCCAAATTCCATGTAAGTAGTTGTACATTCATGTGGTTTTAACCTGAGCTCCCTGGAGACCAGACTGCTTATTCACCCTTATCTTCCTAAACTTTAGTGCCTCGTCTTTCCCTGCTCAATCAAGATGATACTGAGAACTATGGAGCTCATGTATTCATGATATTCTGCATGGTGTTCTAGGAAGCATTGTAGAGGGGGTAGTGGAGATCCAAGCCCAAAGTCCATATCAGGTCTACTTTCATGCATTACATGGATTGATCTACATGTCCCTTCAGTTCCCTGAGAGCTTGAAAATGGGGGAATAAACTGAGAAGTAGACAACTATTTTTTTTTCCTCCACTGACCAGGTTGGCTTTATCACCTCTTCCTTCTGCTGGCCTCGCATTTTCTCCTGCCTCTGGACCACCCCGACCACTCCAGAAGCTGGTTTGCTTTGTACCCTGGACAGCCAGGCTTCCCTGTGCCTTCCAGTCTGAGTTCTCCTGTTAGCTGTCTCTCAACAGGACTCTAAGATCTCTTCACTAGTCAGCATTTTATTGTATATAGTTTCTATGGTCTGCCAGTTATTTGACTTGGTGATTTTTTTTTTCCTGCTCAATTCAACCAAAAGCTACTTTACTGTAGATGAATGTTTTCAACAGAGGCATTCCCATGTCTCTCCTGGAGGTCTTGGCTCTGCCATACCAGGCATATAGTAACTCTAAGTGAGTGGGGAAAACTGCCCAGACCTCATTTTTTTTTTTTATTGGTTACTTAAATTTTTTTTCCAGTGTTCCAAGATTCATTCCTCATTCCCCATACCCAGTGCTCCATGCAATAGGTGCCCTCAGTACCCACCACCAGGCTCTCCCATACCCCCACTCCCTCTCCCTCCAAGTCCCTCAGTGTGTTTCTGTGTCCAAAGTCTTTGTTGTTTCGTTTCTCTCCCTGGATTACCCTACTTCCCATTTACTTTCCTTCTCCTACTGCCAGATCTCAAATATTAAGTGGGGGTAATAGTGTCTACCTTATAGAATATAGAAGAAAAATATACTTGAAACACTGTCTGACAAGTGTCTCTCTCTATGATGGTTACTATTAAGAACAATCTTAATCAAAGCCTGTTGAAGTTGATTTATCTTCTACCCAAAGCTTATATAAGTAATAATGGTACTTTAAGGACTTTATCATCTTGCTGGATAATTGTGATAATTAGTTTGGTAAAACGTTTCATATTGCTAGATAACTCTGATGAATAGTTTGGCAAAAAAATAATGCCCAGCAATGGTTCTTGGAAGCCTTCTCCACTGTGAGTGCAGAATGGAAGCCCTGAAGTCGGGGTCCGGGAGACGCTTCATGGCCCGAATGAGCAACAGCTTACGAATTGTCCCAAAACACCCAAATAAAATGATTCATTGGATATTAACTAAGTAAACTCAGTGCAGTTTTTGTGCCATCATACCCAGACTATAAGGTCATTGAAATAAATCTGAGGCATTTCTCCTGAAGGATGGCTACTTATTCTTCTGCCAAAAAAAATAAATAAAATAAAAACCACAACTCTATCTCAGCATGATAACCTGAGAAATTTTTGTTTTAAAACCATTCTGGGGTGCCTGGGTGGCTCAGTGGGTTAAAGCCTCTGCCTTCAGCGCAGGTCATGGTCTCAGGGTCCTAGGATCGAGGCCCACATCAGGCGCTCTGCTTGGCAGGGAGCCTGCTTCCTTCTCTCTCTCTGCCTACTTGTGATCTCATTCTCTCTGTCAAATAAATAAATAAAATCTTAAGAAACAACACCCCCCCCCACATTCTGTTCTGCCTTCTTAATTTCCCCTATCTCCTCCCAGAAAATCTGAATTAACATGGCAAAAATCCAGTGCTGGCGTTTAGGAAAAGCAGTATAACTCTTCTATCTTCCACAGACTTTGCTTCTTGGGCCAGGAGCCCGACTCATTTGGACACAGCTGTACTCTGAACTTACATCTCTAGTTAACATTTCCACTTCTAGGCATTCATTTGGCTTATTTGTTCCAGAAAGCTTTCTGTTCCCTGATGAAATGTTTCGCTGTTCTGTACCCACAGATCCATAACCTAGTTCAGTGGCTGACTTTTCCAGACTGTGGCTTAAACAGCCAGTGACTTATTAAAAGCTTTTTTCCCCCCGACCATTATCTCTGAGACTAACCCTATATTTGATTTCTTTGTAGGTTAAATTTTAGTCTTGGGTCCTCCATTCCCTTGCAGGTCTATTTTCCACCCCTAGGAAGCCAAGTTTATAGGGTTCATCTGATATCCCATTCTTAATCAGGGTAGCTGTTCACTAAGCCTTATTAAGGCATTGATAGATCATTGCGGGTTAGCTCTTTACATCTGAATTTTATGTGACTGAAATTTGGAAATGTTTTAAGAGCCTAAAGAATAAATAATGGCAGGATGATCTGGGTGAATCAGATTTTATCACAGCAGCGATTTTTGTCAGTTATAATATTTGGGGCAAGAGGATTTGATCCTTTTTTCCCCAAATTGCTTTGGTCTTACAGGGATCTATACTTAGTACAGGCTTCTCTTGGTATATTTCCCATGAAAAGTGACCAAGCATCAACTAGTGGTTTGTTGATTTGTAATTGTGCCCTGACTGAAACACAGGTAGCACCGAAGGGGTAATAAACCTGCCCACAGGAAAATAGTTCAATGCTGGTGCTCCTTACTATAAGGTGGCATGGGACACTACGAGCCTGAATCAGTGACTATTTTTTGTTGGTGAGATAACTGCCATGTCATCTTTGGAAATGAATATATTTTTTGTCTTATTTTTTAAATATGTCTTTAAATTCAATTAGCCAATGGAAATGAATATTAACTCCACTTCATGGCTATCAGAACTGATGCTCTTGCTCAGGTGACTCTGTGTACCTCCCTTGCCTCCTGTGCCTCAGCTTTCCTTATAAGATATTCTGGGTATGGCACAGAAAGACTTCCAAGTTTCCCTCCTCCTTTATGATCCCTTGCTGAATATCAGGACAACGTCTGTCCAGCTCACCAGAGATGCTTCCGAGATGAGGAGAAGTTTGCTGGGATGCGCTGTGTGGGGCAGTGGAGTGGTGGGGAGCTGAGCCGGGTAGTGGGTTGCTCTGTCCACATCCTGCTAAGGCCACACAAACCTACTCAAGGCCGGGGCCTTGAATTGGGAAGGGTGGGTCCTGAGAGCTACTTGCTATGACACCTAGCTCTTCAGATCACTGGTTCCTTAAGTCCTGATACCACTTGCTCCTCTACTTCCTCTAAACTCCACTTGGGGATGCCCAGCTGATGACTGGGTCAGCAGTCAGGCTCTGTGAATGTGGCGGACCTTCTGCAGGGATTAAAGGGCAGCTCAGTCTGTGGCTACTGTGGTGATCGGTGCACTCTCCAGAATGGCCATACACAGGAAAATACACCTCTACAGTGGACACTCTGCCAATGTGGCCATACCTATAGAGTATTGGTAATGAAGAAAATGGAAAGCATGGCATTTTAATATATATGTCCTAACATCTTAAAGGGCTGAGAAAAACCTCTCATTAGCTTGTACCTATTTGGAAGGATTCCAGAAGATACATATTACCTTTCAGAAGGCATTGCTAGGGAGCCTGCCCAGACTTCTCCTCTATTATGAAGTAGAGTGTTTTGTCTATGTGAATGTGATCCCCTTGGGGAGGTACTTGGTTATTTCTTCTCAGGAGTCTAGTGACATTGCTCAGAACTTTTGGTGATGGAAAGGTTCTATGTCTAGCCATTAGCCTCATGTAATCACATGAGTGCCTTAGAATAGGGCTAGTGTGACTGGGAATTAGATTTTGAATGTATTTAATGTTATTACCTTTATGTGGCCATTGGCTGCCATGTTAGTGCAGATCTGGACTCCTACTGCTTAGCTTCGTGGAGGTGGTCTCAATCGCTGTTCGTGAGTTGAATTGAACTTTACTATTCCTCAAGGCACTCACCAAAATATACTTTAACCATGTGTTTTTCAAATGTCTCACATAATTTATTTTCAGCAATCCTAGATTTTCTATTCCTAAGACCCCTCAAACAAAAACTTATTCTACCCCTGGACTTAAATAGCTGCTATTACCAGAGCGGTGCCCCAAGGGTCTAGGACTGAAGGGAAAAAGTCCTTGCAATGACACGTAACTGTTCTGCTGTTCTCATAAATACACTTTATAGATCCTATCTGCTTCCAGAATGCTTTCTAGATCATTTCCCAGTGAAAGTAGGAAACTGTATAGTTCATGAATATTTCTACTTTCCCTCTGCTGATGGGGAAAAAAGAGAGCCAGCCACACTTGCCAGTGGGAGATGTCTGGCATTGGATCTTGGTCTGTAACTTTGGAAAAATCATTTAAGGCTTCAAGTTTTCTCATTCATTAAGTGAGAATAATAGTTCTTTTAGCCTTAAATATCTTTGAGGTAAAGTATGAGAATCTTAGAATGAAAGTATCTGCAAGTCTTCCTCAGCTGTAAGACACTATCCAAATATTTATGGCTATTGTTATTCTTATCTCATTAAAGATTAGAGCATTTATATTGGCCCTTGTGGCCTATTTTCCCATGCCTAAAATCAATCCTTCATCTACTGCCTATGATATATGAAGACCTCACACTGAAAGTACGCAGGATCTTTATGTATTATATTGTAGGCCTGTAAGCATAAAGTAGCATTTAAGTGCCAATCTGCGTGGTGTGGAGCTGATCTCTGCATAGTAGATTGGCCATATGAAGCCACCTTTCCTGTGACAGCAGATAATTTGAAGAGTTCACACTCCATCTGTATTGGCTTGAAGATCTATGTGTTTCCTGAGATAGAAATCCTGGTTCCGCTCCTACCTATCGGACAGATTCATTGCATGACTTGGAAAATTCATTTAGTCTCTGTATATAGATTCCCCAGAACGGTTATAAGTTTGTGATAGCAATTTTGGATTTCTGTCATGTGATTATGTCTGGATTTCTTGATATGCTTTTAAACTTCTTGAAGATAGGGGCACACCTAATTCTTCATTATTTCTGAAAATGGCTCTTTGAGTCAATTGTTCAGAAGTATAGTACACTGATAGGTTGCTAACTCCACACATACTACGTGCTATACGTAAAGAAAAGGCACCACCTTTATTCTTCTATAACCCACCTGCTCTTTCACTTCAACTTGTAATCTTTTGGGTAATGAGGAATGTATTAGTTATCAGTTGCTGCATAACAAATTACCTTAAAGTTTAGCAGCTTAAAACAACTGACACTAAGGGCTCCTGGGTGGCTCAGTCAGTTAAGTGTCTGCCTTCTGCTCAGGTCATGATCTTGGGGTCCTAGGATTGAGCCCTGCAGTGGGCTTCCTACTCAGCAGGAGGTCTGCTTCTCCCTCTCCCTCTGCTCCTCCCCCCACTTGTGCATGTGTATTTTCTCTCTCAAATAAATAAAATCTTAAAACAACAAACCCAACACTTAATAGCTTATGAGTTCTAGGTCAGGGATCTGGATGAGGCTGCACTTGGTCCTCTGGCCCAGGGTCCTTAGACGGCCGCCTTCAAGATGCCATCTAGGGCTACATCTAGAGCAAGCAATTTGTTCAGGATTGCTCAGGATGGAGTGGTTTCCTGGGATATGGGGCTTTTAGTGCTAACACTGGGAAAGTCCTAGGGAAACTGGGATGAGTTGGATTTCAACAGAAGTCTAGAATGAGGGACCATGCTCCAAATTCATCTCAGTCGTGTGGTAGGATCTACTCCTTTTGAATTATTGGGCATCGGGGCTCTGTTCTTTTCTGGTTCTTGGCCAGAGCCTCCTTCAGTTCCTTTCCACTCAGACCTCTCCGCTTGGCAGCTTACAACATTGTAGCCTATTTCATCAGAGCAGGCAGAGGCAAGAGGAAGGCATGAGCAAGTTGAGAACCAGAATATCTTTCAAACCACATGTCCAAAGTCACTTTCCAGCACTTTTGCTGTGTTGTATTTGTTTGGAGCAAGCTACTAGGTTCAAACTCTACTCAAGGGGAGTACATTATACAAGGGCAGGAACACCTGGAGGTACGGACCATCGGGAACCATTTTAGACGCTCTCTACCACAAGGAGAGAAAAAAAAAAAAACACACCCAAATTTAGCCAGATTTGACAAATGTGGGTCATAGTACCATTTGGATAGTCAGTCAGAATTTCAGATTTCCTTCTCTTCCTTTTATGAGGTAGTTTCTCTGTATGCAGTGTAAGGAAGGCCTACTGGCTCATGGTGGTGGAAGAGGCAGCTCAGGCACATCTGTCTTGCTGTAGTCCCCCTGTTCTCTGCAGTAGTGTCCCTTCTCTGCCTGGTGACTCTGTGTCCTGCTGCTCCGCAGCTGAAGCAGGCAGCTGCTGAACTTATGTTCCATAGTCTCTTGGTTCAGCTGGACTTGGCTATTCTCTCTGCTGATTTGGTTTCATTTTCATTCTTGGGACTGTTCCTCCCACCTGCTGCACTAGCCCAGCAGGCTCCACTGTGATGCCCCATAGTGACCCTCTGGTAGGCTCTCTACAAGGGACCATTGGTTATAGCCTGCTTCCTTTCTCAGAGCGTGTGGAAATTCCTACATATTTTGACCTCTGATGATGGCTGAGGGAGCCTCTGGGGGCTCAGTCAGGTCTTCTCTGCCCCCTGCCACACTGTATGACCGGTGTCCCTCTGAGGCAGCTCTTCCATGGCAGCTTGCTCTGAGTACCAATCGGGAAGAGAGACAGAGTACCTCTCCATTTGGCTTTCTTCTCATCTGGTGTTAACCCTCTTCAAGGATTACATGGGTTGGGGGTGGGGCAGGACCTGGGACAGAGAGAAGGCCATGATGCTCATTCACATGTATGGCCTCCTTCTGTGTTCTTTTCCCGAGTTCTTCTGACCCCAGGCATGTGGCAAGTCTCCCTGGTCAGCCAGGACTGGTTCTTAACTGTGTTAAATGAGGCTAAGACCCTTTGGAGCATCCTTTTTCTCTCTACCCAGAACTTGGCTTTCATGACTGTTATCTTGATGCAGATTCGTAAAAGTCAGATTTATGACTCGAACATGATCTATGGCCTCTTATTTGTTGCAGCAGTATGTCTTTTGGCCAAGCTGGGAGCCTGAGGCTGCAAAGGAGCATAATTTCAGGGGAAAATGAAAATATATCTATTAAAAATGCCAAAAATACTATCCTCATTACATGCATTGGTTTTCACAGCTGCAGATGACTTCCTGTGGTGACCAACGGCCCAGGCTTGGGGGTTTAAAGAACTACTCACTCTAGTGAGACCGAGACAGTCTGATGAGAAATGGAAGAATTATTGAAAAGATGCTTTTCTACTGGCACTATGAATCCAGTATTTTCCTGCCAAAAAAACTATGATTTTTCCAGGGCTTGGCATTGAGTAACCCACACACTGAGTACTGGAAAAATATTGTGTGGCTATGTCAGTGGAGGCGGGGAGGCACCTACCAAGGGCCCAAGGACAGAAAGTGAAATGTGGAGTGCAGGGGAAAATAGAAATATAAAATGTACATCATGGGAGCAGAACAGTTAAATAGTTCTCTTCTCCCCAGCCCTCCAAAGCAGCTGCATCCAGGAGGGAAGTTTGCCATGGAAACACAAGAAGTATCAGATCTGGGCAACAAGGGAATCTTTCCTTGTAGGATCCAAACTGGAAGTAGTTCTCTTCTCACCAAAAGCTGGGGCTCTACAATGTGCTTTGTCTCTTCAAGGTGGCGTGGGGTATGAGGATGGAGGTGCTACTTATGGTCACATGCAGCCAGAGATGGCAGTTAGCAGAACATACTTAGAGAAAACAACCTCTGACAAATGGAATTGATAAGGAATTTGACTTAAAAGTGAGCTCTGAGTAATTACATGTGTATAGAGAGATGGCATTACATAACTGGCTTTACATCTCAACACAGGAGAGTGGAAGCTTCAGCCTAGACAGTGAGCAACCAGGACAGAAGGACTGAGCCTTGGGCAACAAAAGACCCACATCTGGAAGACAGGGGAGGGACATGGCAATAGGATCACGGAAGAGCTACTCTTCTGGGCCGTATCTGGCCAGTGAGTTTTAAAAAATTTCTTAGTGATGGGGTTGTAAATTGTCATTTGCCCTATGTTGGATGTTATTTGCAGTTTAGTATATCTTTAAGTTAGTTTAAGTTATTGGTATGTAAATAATATGTTGTTTTTCTTCTCACATGGGATTTGAGTCCTTCTCAGGGGATTTTTTTTTTAATGAAGTGTGCAAAAACACCCCCATCTCCCCCAAAACATTACATATGTTTGTTTTACTAGGAGGACCTAAATTGCTAGAATTTGGGTGGCCAGAGTGGACAAAGGAGAACAACAGCTGCCTTTAGAGAAAGCCGCTAACTGTAGCTGGTTCCCACCCAGAAATGTATGATGACCTTTAGAAGCAAAGAATAAAGGGAAAGGCAACAGATGAGAAAGGCTGCATGAGACATAAAATCCCATATGGGAGAAACTGCAGAAGATCATGAGCACATAAAGGGCAGTGTGACTATTAGGTTAGGAGAATCTGTAAAATGGTGGACAGATCTGAGAAGAAGGGGCTTCTGTAAGTTGCATGTGTTTTTGCTTTTGGCTGAAGAAAGAAGACAAGATCGAGTGATTAGAACAAATTGTGGTGGAGGCAGAAAGGTATCTGTTCTCTACTGGTCCTGAAGACTCATGTGCAAGCCCTCTGAAGAGAGAAATTACTAGCAAAAGCAGAAAGAACTGTTTTTTTTTTTTTTTAATGTGATCCAGGTGGGATGGTGGAAGGGCATCTTCCCCAGTGATAAATTGAATATTGCACTTCTCAGATATCTTGAGAAATCGCTGTTAGAGGCTCCTTAGGAGACCACCTTTTCCTGGGAGAGCACCTATAACCGAAGCAGTGATGATGACTTCCTGGGGCTATCTTCCAAGGAGGGGCCTGGATTAGAAGAGAAGAAGCCTCAAATGGGCATCGCATTGTGATGAATTTGTAAGCGTTCATGAACACTACCTGGGAACTTCTACTTAGAGTGAACTGAAAGTTCTCATGGAGCAGCATAAGCATGTGGGGGCAGGGCTCAGAGATGTTTTGCTTATTTTTATTAATATGCTCCTTCCGTATCAGGTTCTAGAAATATTATTGTCCTCATTTCAGTAGTTAAGAAACTGAGGCTTAGGAAACCTAAGCAACTTGTATACTGCATCCAAAAAAAAAAAAAAGTTAGGGTTTTTAAAAGTTATCTTTTTAAACAAGATTTAAAGTCATGTTGATCTGCCTCCAAAAGTTAGTCATACTATCACAGTACTACATTACTTCCACTATGCTCCTACTGCCAGTACTACCCCAGGAACAGCTGAAATAAGATGAAATGTAGGGGGCAGATCTTTGGTTCTGTGCTGATTCTAGGCAGTGATACTTTGGAGATGATGGCCAGATCGACTAGACAGTCCTGGAACAGTCCTGGAAAGTAGTTCCAAGTAGAGGCTGTAATGAGCTCTGGTTATGGGAGGAAGAACTCTTGGTCTAAACAAAGCTCCAATATGGGTAAGTTTCCTGATCCTGGTTCTTATAATGGAGCACTTAGGCGTTACATGTGTTAAGGGTGGGCACCAGGTCACCAATGGTTGTGATATCTTGGCTAAGTTGCTTAACTTGCCTAAATTCCATTTCCATCTCCAAGATGAAGAATATGAAAACATCTGTTTTGTAGGATTATTGTGAGAATTTACCACAAATACATACTGTAGCAGATTGCATTTCCAAAGATGGTCACACCAATATACATATCCCAATCCCACATGCATTTCTTAAATTGCGACTGGCATCCTCCCACTGAGAACAGGTCTATCTTCTTTCTGTGTGAACATGGGCAGAACTGACTTCTCTGATCAACAATAGATGTGGCAGAAGTGGGGTCAGGGGACTTTCAAGGCTAGGTCATAAAAAGGATACAGGCTCCATCTGTTCCCTCTCTCAGGACACTTGCCCTTTGAGCTCAGCTACCATGCGGTGCAGGAGCACAGACTCCCTCCACGTGGAGTGGCCGAGGTGGAGAGCCATCAAGGCCCTCTGTTGACAGCCACCACTGGACACCAGACCCAAGTGAAGAAGCTTTCAGATAATTCCAGCTCCTAGCCATTGAGGTTTCAATCTGAGCTTCAGACCTCATAGAGTAGAGACCAGCTGTCCCCACTGTGCCTCATCCAAATTCCTGACCCATCATATTCGTGAGCATGATTCATTGGTGTTTATGCCACTGAATTTGGGGATAATTGTTAGGCATCCATAGCAACTGGAACTGATTTCAATACCATGTAAATAATACAAAAGAAAAATAATATTGCTGGGAAATTTATGTAACTCATTTCATTTATTTAATATGCATTGCTAGACCAAGCAGACTCCACCAAGAGTCAGTCCTAGAGTGTAACAACTTAGTAACCAGATGGTCAGTGAAACACAACCAAAATGTACAGGCACAGTGATACTTCATATTGATAAAGTCTGATCCCTGGTCCCTTTCAGCCTTTGGCACAGGAAGTAAATTTTATTTACTGGCCAAATATTTTAACAAAGTTGACTGACTTTGAACAGAAGTTCTCCTGTTCAGAAATGAGGAAATTCTATTAGGTAGCTCAGGGGTAGCCAAGCTTAGCTCTTGTGGTAGAGGAGTTCAAAATAAGATTTTATAGACGGACTTAATGTGGAGTTTGTTAATGCATTTGCATAGACTTTGCAAAGAGGCATATGGTGGCCATAGAGTACACTGATCTGATGTGTTTGCTGCTTGCTGCTGTTGAGACACGACAGAGTGTATGCATGCCAAAGAGAAATACGTATAACTATGAGGATGAAACTAGCCAGCCACCAGTTCTGGCATCTATGTAAGTGCACTGAGAAACATGGTTCAGGGAAGGAACCCTAAGAGGGCCTGGTAAATGGACACACGCCCAAGTCCTCAGGGGAGAAATAAGTACTATGAGAAGGCTGTGCAGACCCAGGGAGGCATTGCATAACTGTTTAGAACTCCAGAGGTCTAAGATTTATACCCTGCCTGCAAGCTGAGCCTGCCACGGTTTTGTGGGGGCTGTAGATGGGCAGACTCCTGAGTTAGAGGCATACAACTTCTGGTTGTGTGGAATAGCATTGGTCAGAGAATCAGCATTTTTTATGCTAGTCCCCAACCCTCAGTTCTCAAGGGGCGTTGTGAAGAGGACAGAAGATAACTGCGAACCCAGTGAGTTTGCTACAGAAGAACCCTGAACTTAGGGTGCCTGAATTTTATATACGTGCAAGCTGGCACACTTGGCCTTTGCCCTGGAGAAACCTTTTCTTCATTATACTGGACAGTAGGCATGTCTGCCCTTTGCTTCATGGGGAAACACTACCTCTATCTTCTGAGACGGTGAGCAAATCGGCTCTTGGCTCAGGAGGGAGATAGAGTGTCCGTATTTCAAGGCTGTTTGCTATATGAATATCCTTGAAAAGACTGTTCTGAACAAAGGGCAGTCAATATCTCTGCTTACTGAATGTGCAGAAATAGTGAGATTCATGGAAACTGTTTTGCCCTCAATAGTAAATCCGGATCTTCAGAGGATCTGAAGAAATTACAAAACAACCATTAGGGTTTGATCAGTGATTAAAGGTCAATGACCTCTGTATGCATCAGGGAAATTAGAAATAAGTGCACACCATAATCTGGATTTGGATACTTTCTCCTCCAGACTGTAACTTGGGGTGGTCCCCATCACTGGGGTAGCGAAGACCACTTAAAACAACTTCCCCTCATTCATGTCTATCTGTCTTTTCCATATTGCTATGGGGACTTAGTGACTATTGAGACTCTGAGCAGCATAACTCACAATGACCCTGAAATAATGGGTATTTATTCATTCAGTTTAAGCAAGAAGACATTTACCCCATGGCTGGTATGAGGGGAAAGAACTCCAAGAGACAGGCTGATAGTAGCAAATGCAGAAAGATGGCAAGACAAGTTGAATTCCTGAGATCTGCTTACAGGAATATAGGGGCCTCCTTGAGCCTCAGCTGTTTTGGGTTAGAGAAGGTGTTGCTCACTCCCTGCTTTCAGATCCATTCTCTACTTGTTTACTCTTCTGCTCTGGTAGTTGGCTATACCCCTTGTGAAAAAGAAACTGGACAAATTGCTTACTGGCCTGGGAGATGGTGAGAAAAATAGTCTTTTGCCTGAGCTCTTGTTGGGAAAACAAAACAAAAAACAAAACAAAAACCTCCTTGACAAATTAATAGTCGGCTGTAATACCCACAGGTGTTGGGTCTAACTTATACCATCTATGTGGTCTAGAAATCACGATACTGAGAAATTTCATTAAACTGATCTCTGGTTGGTGAGTTACCAGGGACTTCTGGAAAAGCAAAGGCAAAGCCTCCCTGAAGGACTACATTCACAGATTGTAAAGAATTCCCAAAGACTTTGACAAAGATGAGCTCACACTACAAAATTCTAAAATGGGCAAGGTAAGCATTCGCCTTTATAAGTAATAGCTTGATTATAGAATATTGTGATAGATAACAAAAGAATCTTGCTTCAAATAATTAGATTTTAAAAAAAGCCTAGAAGGAAAGAATAAGACAACATGAAAAATGTACAGGAAAACTTGAAAAACGGCCAAGTAGTTGAAATCTGCTGCCAGCCAGGATGGTGTAGTCTCTTTCTCTTAGTGATTACAACTAATACTCTGGACAAAACACAAAAGGTATTTCCCTAAGAACCCTGAAAATGTAGTTAGACTGTGCAGATGAGGGAAGGGAGTCAAAATTTGAAGAAGTGATCCAAACACAAGTGAATTTCCAATTATTTCTCCTTTTAAATTTTCCATCTTGCCTTAAGATTGGGCTGTGGTTCCAGAGTTGTGGCTAAGCTTAAACTTGAAGATCAACCACATCTTTCTGGCTAACAGGTCAGAAAAAAGTAACTCTAGAGAGCTGGTTGGCAATGCCAGAGGAAAACCTGAAGAATGGTGCTCCTACTTAGGTGTTTGAACCAGAGCAAGTTCTGGCCTCCTGCTGGACCTCTGCAGGCATGGTACGCACCCAAAGCAGTATGGCAAAGTCTCTGAAAACTGAACTGTTAGTGGAGGCATTGCCCTAGGCAGGGGAGACAGACTGCATTCCAGGCCTAACTAGGTTGGTTGCCTGCTAAAACAAAAAATAAAAATTCTCCAGAATCCGTTAGCAGGACCTGAAGTCTTATGGTACTTTGAACATCCATACAATTCAAAGTTATACAACATATAAAAAATGGAAGCCATCAGGAAAAGGTGACCAATTCCCAAGGAGAAATGACCCATAACAACTCCAAGATGAGCCAGAGTTTGGACATCAAAAACTTCAGTTAGCTATTACTGTGCTCCATATCAAGGCAAAAACACTTAATGGAAAAATGAAATTTCTACACAGAGAAATAGGAAAACATAGAAAATGAAGTAGAAATTTCAGGACTAAAAAATAAGCTATCATTAAAAAATTTTTTCTGGAGAGCTCAGTGAAGAGTGCAGATGACCAAAGAAAGAGTTAGTGAACTTAAAGACAGATCAGTAATAAGTAGTCAATCTGAAAAATGGAGAAAAAATAAATAGATAAATGGAGTGGAGCCTTAGGGACATTGGAGACAATAGCTAAATGTCTAACATTTTTGTGATTTGAGTTCCATAAGGAAAGAAAAATAGAGCAGGGAGATGAGCAAAACTTGAAGAAACAATGACTGAAAACCTCCTAAATTTGGTGAAGGAAACAACTTTATAGACTTAAGCTCAGCAAAACCCAAAAAAGGTAAACTCAAAGAAAACTTAATCCAGACACCACATAATTAAATTGCTAAAAACCAAAAATAAGGTGGGAAAAAAATCTTGAAATAACACATCACATATGGGGGAACGAGAATGCGATTTACTGCAGATTTCTGACATCGTTCCACTGTCTTCTGACCTCGACAATGCATAAAGTGCTGGGGGGAAATAACTGTCAACTGAGAATTTTATATTCCATAAAAATAGATGAGGAAGGAAGGCAAAACTAAGAAATTGTTACCAGCAGACCTGCTCTGAAAGAAATACTAACACTTAATTATGCTGAAAGGAAATGATACTAAAGGGAAACTTGAAACTTTAGAAATTAAAGAATAATAAAAATGATAAATATCAAAGGCTATATTTCCCCTTTTCAGTTCTTTAAATTTTGACAGTTGAGAGCAGAATTTATAACTTTGGTGGAGTGTCAATGCATACAGATGTAAAACACGATAGCTACAAGGTAAAAGGGAAAAGGCAAAGGAACGTATATGGCTTAAGGTTTCTATATTTTATAGGTAATGATAAAATGTTAAATTAGACTGTAAAAATTAGAAATGTATTTTTTTTTATCCCCAGGGCCACTGTGATAGCAAATTATGCAAAGGGTATAGCTAACACACCAACACAAGTTTAAATGGAATACTATAAAATATTAAAATACAAAACCAAATCTTCTAGAACTGCAAAATAGTAAGAGAAACTGAAATCCAGTGTGTTAATTCATGAGCTGTTTAAAGTCCACTAAAGAAAAAAAAAATAATAAATTGAAAGCCAGACATAGGAAAATTGTCCCTGTAGCAACTTACTAGAATAGGTCTCCTGAGCCAAAGGAAACAAAAGCAAAAATGAACGATTGGGACTTCATCAAAACAAAGAGCTTCTGCACAGCAAAGAAAACAGCCAAACTAAAAGGCAGCCTGTGGAATGGGAGAAAATCTTTGCAAGCAATATGTTTGATAAAGAGTTAATACACAAAATGTATAAAGAATTTATAAAACTCACCACTCAAAACCCAAATATTCTAATTAAAAATGGGCAGAAGACATCAATAGACTTTTTTTTTCCAAAGAAGACTAACAGACACATGAAAAGATGCTCAACATCACTCACCAGGGAAATATAACTCAAAACTACAGTGAGCTATCAACTTACACCTATCAGAAAGGCTAAAATCAGAAACAACAGGTGTTGGCAAGGATGCAGAGAAAGGGGGAACATTCTTGCACTTTTGGTGGGAATGCAAACTGGTGCAGCCACTGCGGAGACAGTGTGGAGATTCCTCAGAAAGTTAAAAATAGAACTGCCCTATTACTCAGCAACTGTACTACTAGGTATAAACCCAAAGAATATAAAAATAGTAATTCAGAGGGGTACATGCACCCCTATGTTTATAGCAGCATTATCTACAATAGCCAAATTATGGAAACAGTGTGAGTGTACATTGATGAACAAAGCCATGTGCGCACGTGCGCGCACACACACACAATGGAATATTCAGCTATAAAAAAATGAAATCTTGCCATTTACAATGATATGGAGAGAGGTAGAGTGTATTATGTTAGGCAAAGTAAGTCAAAGACAAATACCGTAGGATTTCACTCATGTGGAACTTAAGCAAAACTAATGAGCATAGGGAGAAAAAAGAAAGGGAAAACCAAGGAATAGACTCTAAAGGATAGAGAGTAACCAGAGGGGAGAGGGATGGGGGAGGGGTGCACTTGAGATGAGTACCGGGTGCTGTATGGAAATGGTAAATGACTGTATCGTATGCCTGAAACTACTATTACGCTGCATTTTAACTAACTGAAATTAATATAAAAACTTAAAAGAAAATTGCCCATATGTAGTAGAGAGATTAAAAAAATTAGTTGTATTGATAAGAAGTGGAAAAAAAGGTCTCTTGAAAGATTTTAAATCCTATCTAAAGTGACGTAATCGAATAACCTAATTAGTCATCAGTTCTATTCACTTTCAGGCATATCAATTCACTGTTCACATTTAAAAAGATGTAAACTATTTGCAGGTGGATTTGGACCCTGTATGATAAGATTCCTTATGCATGTGTGCATGCCTATGCACTGGAAGGTGGTGATACAGTGCCATTGGTGTTTTGCAGTCTTCTCTGACGTATGAAGAAAATTCTGCTATGGTGCTTTCCAAGGTGCCTCATTCCTGTGGGCGTAAATACCCATTGTCACTAATTTGAAGAAAGTGCTTCTGTAATTTCTGCATCTACCTGCTGTGAATTGCAAAATTCCTTGGTAACACTTGGAATTCATTCAGCAACTCAAAGGACATGAATCACCAGGCTGAATGTGGAACCCAGCCAGATTTTGGTGGGCTCCCAGAAGTCTGCTCCCCTCTTGGTTTCTGCCTACTATGAAGCAGTAGAAAAATACTCATGGGCAGGAGAGGTTCCTAGGATATAGGGAGGGAGGCAGTGCTAAAAATGCCACTGAGCAGAATTCGGCACTGATGGGGACTGGTGACTTCAGAGCATAAGGATCAGGGGGTTTCATAGTAGTAGGTTAGTTGGGAATCAGATACGATTGGCCTTAGAGGAAATAGATGACTTTACCATTTATCTAGCCAAGTTATGATTAGTTCTTTAATTCTCTGAACAATCCTCAGTGGCAGGCAATACTCACATTTTTTTTTCTTTTTATTTTTTCCATAACTCAGCCACACTATCCCTCCCCATGTGCCCACCTCCCAGCAACCCTCAGTTTGTTTCCTGAGATTAAGAGTCTCTTATGGTTTGTCTCCCTCCTTGGTCCCATCTTGTTTCATTTTTTTCTCTCCCTACCCCACACGATCCCCCACCCTGCTGCTCAACTTCCTCATATCAGAGAGATCATATGATAATTGTCTTTCTCTGATGGACTTATTTCACTCAGCATAATACCTCCATTTCCATCCATGCTCTTGCAAATGGCAGGATTTCATTCTTTCTGATGGCTGCATTGTATTCCATTGAATATATATACCATCTCTTCTTTATCCTAATTCATCTGTTGATGGACATCTAGGTTCTTTCCATATTTGACTATTTTGGACATTGCTGCTATAAACATTTGGGTGCATATACCCCTTCAGATCACTACATTTGTATCTTTAGAGTAAATACCCAGTAGTGCAATTGCCGGGTCGTACGGTAGCTCTATTTTCAACTTTTTGAGGAATCTCCATACCGTTTTCCTGAGTAGCTGAACCAGTTTTCATTCCCACCAACGGTGGAGGAGGGTTCCCCTTTCCCCACATCCTTGCCAATATCTATTGTTTCCTGACTTGTTAATTTTAGCTATTCTGACTAGTATAAGGTGGTATCTCATTGTGTTTTGATTTGTATTTACCTGATGCTGAGTGATGTTGAGCACTTCTTTATGTGTCTATTGGCCGTTTGAATGTCTTCTTTGGACAAATGTCTATTCATGTCTTCTGCCCATTTTTTGATTGGATTATTTGTTCTTTGGAAGTTGAGTTTGAGGAGTTTTTCATAGATTTTGATACTAGCACTTTATGTCATATGTCATTTGCAAATATCTTCTCCCATTCTGTCAGTTGTCTTTTGGTTTTGTTGACTGTTTCCTTTGCTGTGCAAAAGCTTTTTATCTTGATGTCCTAATAGTTCATTTTTGCCCTTGCTTCCCTTGCTTTTGGTGATGTTTCTAGGAAGAAGTTGCTGCAGCTGAGGTCGAAGAGGTGGCTGCCTCTGTTTTCCTCAAGGATTTTGTTGGATTCCTGTCTCACATTGAGGTCTTTCATCCATTTTGAGTCTATTTTTGTGTGTGGTGGAAGGAAATGGTCCAGTTTCATTCTTCTGCATGTGGTGTCCAATTTCCCCAACACCATTTGTTGAAACGACTCTTTTTTCCATTGGACATTCTTTCCTGCTTTGTCGAAGATGAGTTGACCATAAAGTTGAGGGTCCATTTCTGTTCTCGATTCTGTTCCATTGATCTATGTGTCTGTTTTTGTGTCAGGACCGTACTGTCTTGATGATTACAGCTTTTTAATTGAGCTTAAAGTCTGGAATTGTGATGCTGTCAACTTTGGTTTTCTTTTTCAACATTCCTCTGGCTATTCGGGGTCTTTTCTGGCTCCATATAAATTTTAGGATCATTTGTTCCATTTCTTTGAAAAACATTGATGGTGTTTTGATAAGGATTGCATTTAATGTGTAGATTGTTTTAGGGAGCATAGACATTTTCACAATATTTGTTCTTCCAATCCATGAGCATGGGACATTTTTCTGTTTCTTTCTGTCTTCAATTTTTTTCAACAGTTTTCTGAGTATAGATTCTTTGCCTTTTTGGTTATGTTTATTCCTATGTATCTTATGGTTTTGGGTGCAATTGTAAATGGGATCGACTCCTTAATTTCTCTTTCTTCTGTCTTGCTGTTGGTGTATAGAAATGCAACTGATTTCTGTGCATTGATTTTATATCCTGACACTTTACTGAATTCCTGTATGAGTTCTAGCAGTTTTGGAGTAGAGTCTTTGGGTTTTCCACATAAAGTATCATATCATCTGCAGAGAGTGAGAGTTTGACTTCTTTGTCAGTTTGGATGCCTTTTATTTGTTTTTGTTTGATTGCTGAGGCTGGGACTTCTAATACTATATTGAATGGCAGTGGTGATAGTGGATAGCCCTGCCATGTTCCTGACCTTGGGGAAAAGCTCTGTTTTTCCCCATTGAGAATGACATTCGCTGTGGGTTTTTCATAGATGGCTTTTATGATATTGAGGTATGTACTCTCTATCCCTACACTGTGAAAAGTTTTGATCAAGCAAGGATGCTATACTTTGTCAAATGCTTTATCGGTATCTGTTGAGAAGATCATATGGTTGTTTTTCTTTGTTAATGTACTGTATCACATTTATTGATTTGTGGATGTTGAACCAAACTTGCAGCCCAGGAATAAATTCCACTTTGATGTGGTGAATAATCCTGTTGGATCTTACTGGCTAGTATTTTGGTGAGAATTTTTGCATCTGTGTTCATCAAGGATATTGGTCTGTAATTCTCCTTTTAGATAGAGTCTTTGTCTGGTTTTGGGATCAAGGGAATGCAGGCCTCATAAAATTAGTTTGGAAGTTTTCCTTCCATTTCTAGTTTTTGGAACAGTTTCAGGAGAATAGGTATTAATTCTTTAAATGTTTGGTAGAATTCCCTCGGGAAGCCGTCTGGCCCTGGGCTCTTGTGTGTTGGGAGATTTTTGGTGCTGCTTCAATCTCCTTACAGGTTATAGGTCTGTTCAGGTTTTCTATTTCTTCCTGGTTCAGTTTTAGTAGTTTATATGTCTCTGGGAATGCATCCATTTCTTCCAGATTGTCCAATTTGCTGGTGTATAGTTACTCATAATATGTTTTTACAATTGTTTGTATTTCTTTGGTGTTGGTTGTGATCTCTCCTCTCTCATTCATGATTTTATTAATTTGGGTCCTTTCTCTTTTCTTTTTGATAAGTCTGGCCAGGGGTTTATTAATCTTGTTAATTCTTTCTAAGAACCAGTTCCTTGTTTGTTGATTTGTTCTACTGTTCTTTTGGTTTCTATTTCATTTATTTCTGCTCTGACCTTTATTATTTCTCTTCTCCTGCTGTGTTTAGGCTTTCTTTGGTGTTCTTCTCCAGCTTCTTTAGGTGTAGGGTGAGGTTGTGTACTTGAGACCTTTCTTGTTTCTTGAGAAAGGCTTGTATTGCTATATACTTTCCTCTCAGGACTGTCTTTGCTGGGTCCCAAAGTTTTTGAACAGTTGTCTTTTCAGTTTCATTTGTTTCCATGAATTTTTAAAATTCTTCTTTAATTTTCTGGTGGACCCATTCATTTTGTAGTAGGATACTCTGTAGCCTCCATGTATTTGAGTTCTTTCCAACTTTCCTCTTGTGAATAAGTTCTATTTTCAAAGCATTGTGGTCTGAAAATATGCAGAGAATGATCCCAATCTTTTGGTACCAGTTGAGAGCTGATTTGTGACCCAGGATGTGATCTGTTCTGGATACTGTTCCATGTGCACTAGAAGAGAATGTTTATTCTGTTAGTTTGGGATGGAATGTTCTGAATATATCTGTGATATCCATCTAGTGCAGTGTGTCATTTAAAGTCTTTATATTCTTGCTGACCTTTGCTTAGATGATCTGTCCATTTTGGTAAGGGTGGTATTAAAGTCCCCTACTATTATTGTATTATTGTTGATGTGTTTCCTTGATTTAGTTATTAATTGGTTTATATAATTGGCTGCTTCCATGTTAGGGACATAGATATTTAAAATTGTTAGATCTTCTTTTTGGACAGATCCTTTAAGTATGATATAGTGTCCTTCCTCATCTCTTACTATAGTCTTTGGCTTAAAATATAATTTTTCTGATATAATGATTGTCACTCCAGCTTTCTTTTAATGTCTGTTAGCATGGTAAATCGTTTTCCACCCTCTCCCTTTAAATCTGGAGGTGTTTTTGCGACTACAATGAGTTTCTTGCAGATAGCATTTGATGGGTCTTTTTTTTTTTTTAATCCATCCTGATACCCTTTGTCCTTTGATTGGGGGGAATTTAGCTCATTTATTTTCTGGGTAACTACTGAAAGATATGAATTTAGTGCCATGTATTGACTATAAGGTGATTTGTTACTGTATATTCCTTTCTGGTCTGTTACTTGTAGGCTCTCTCTTTGCTTAGAGGATCCCTTTCAATATTTCCTCTAGGACAGATTTGGTATTTGCAAATTCTTTTAGTTTTTGTTTGGTCTGGAAGATTTTTATCTCTCCTATTTTCAATGATAATCTAGCTGGATATAGTATTCTTTGCTGCATTATTTTTCTCATTTAGTGCTCTGAATATATTATGCCAGTCCTTTCTGGCCTTCCAGGTCTCTGTGGATAGGTCTGCTGCTAGTCTAATATTTCTGCCATTGTATGTTACAGACCTCTTGTCCTGAGCTGCTTTCAGGATTTTCTCTTAGTGACTAAGGTTTGTAAGTTTTACTATCAGATGACAGGTGTGGACCTATTTTTATTGATTTTGAGGGGGGTTCTGTGTGTCTACTGGATTTTGATGCTTGTTCTCTTTGCCAAATTAGGGAAATTCTCTGCTATAATTTGCTCCAATATACCTCTGCCCCTTTAACTCTTTATTCTTCTTCTGGGATCCCAATTATTCTAATATTGTTTTGTCTTATGGTATCACTTATCTCTCATTCTCCCCTCATGGTCAAGTAGTTGTTTGTATCTCTTTTTCTTAGCTTCTTTATTTTTCATCATTTGGTGTCTTTTATGTCACCAATTCTCTCTTCTGCCTCATTTACTCTAACAGTAAGAGCCTCCATTTTTGATTGCACCTCATTAATAGCTTTTTTGATTTCAACTTCGTTAGATTTTAGTTTTTTTATTTCTCCAGAAAGGGATTCTCTAATGTCTTCCATGATTTTTGTGAGCCTAAGTAGCACCTTGGTAATTGTCATTCTGAACTCTAGGGCTGACACGTTATTAATGTCCCTATTGATTAGGTCCCTAGCTGTTGGTACTGCCTCTTGTTCTTTTTTTGAGGTGATTTTTTTCTGCCTTGTCATTTTATGCAGTAAGAATAGATGAATGAGAGAACAAACTACTAAAAGGGTAGCAGTGACCCAAGAAAAATATACACTAACCAAATCAGAAGAGACCTGAAACTGGGGGGAGAAGAAAGGAAAAAAGAAATCTTTATCTGTATCTATCTATATCTATTTGTCTGTCTCTCTATATATTGTTAGACTGGTAAATAGAAGAGAGCGACACACTTGATTTTGGGTATATTTTGGTCTGGTGGATGAAACTGCCTCCCAAAATGTTAAAGAAAGAAAAATTTATATATGTACAAAAATAAGGGTATACCCAATGAAGGGATAGAATATGAGTAAAGATGAAAATTAAAAAAGATTCTAAAAAAGGAATTGATAAGATAAATTGGCTGATGAAAAGAAAAAGGAAAGAATGTGATTAGGCGGGAGACTAGAACAAAACCATGTGCTAGATTTAGGGTATATATATATATATATATATATATATAATTTATTTATTTATTTAAAGATTTTATTTATTTGACAGATCACAAGTAGGCAGAGAGGCAGGCAGAGACTGCAGAGGAAGCAGGCTCCCCACGGAGCAGAGAGCCCAATGTGGGCCTCGATCCCAGGACCCTGAGATCATGACCTGAGTTGAAGGCAGAGGCTTTAACCCGCTGAGCCACCCAGGTGCCCGATTTTAGCATATATTTTTATCTATTAGAAGAAACTATTCCAGAGTTTTAATGAAAAGAAAAACCTATATGTATACAGAAAATAAGCTTAATACAATGAAGGGATAGAATATAACTAAAACAATGAAAATTGAAAAAAATTTTTTTAAAAAGTATTGATTAAATAGTGAAAAAGAACATTAAAATAGGAAAGAGGAAAAAAGTGAAAAATAGAATAAGAAAAAAATAAAATAAAAAAATTAACTTTGAAAGACTAAAGAATCATGGGGAAGAAAGCCATGAATTCTAAGTGATACCTTCCTCTAGCTCTGAAGTTCCCCGGTTCTCATTGATAGGTGAACTTGGTCTTGGCTGGGCATTCTCACAGATCTTCTGGGGGAGGGGCCTGGTGTATTGATTCTCAAATATCTTTGCTAGAGACAGAACTGCCCCACCCTTGCCAGGGACCAGGCTAAGCAATCTGCTCAGGTTCACTCTCTGGGAGCTTTTGTTCCCTGAATGCTTTCCATACACTTTTGGAGGACGGGAATGAAGATGGCGGCTCCCAGTCTCCGGCCCAGAGGAACTGAGAGCTTGGGGCCCCAATCCTCCATGCACCCTCAGAGAAAAGCAATCACACCTGTCTCCCTATTTTCCGGCCACACTCCATGCTCACCTAGCCTGTGACCAAATATTTCTATCTCTGGCGTGGGTCCCATTTGGAGTCTCCAGACCCAGCAGATTCCTGCATTGTACTCCTGTGCCACCCCTCCCCAGTGGAGGAAGGAGGGGGTTTCCTGGATCTGCCACTTGTGGGGTCCCTGCTCAAAGAGCAGTGGCCTGACTGCACCTCGGATCATGGTTTAAGGTAAGCCTGAGCTGAGAGCCCACTCCTTGGCTCCGTCTCTGCAGCTAGCTTCCACGCTCTGATATCTGGGACCTCTGTTGTGCTCAGGCACCCTGGGTCCTTCTGTGACCCTGTGGGTCCTGAGACCACACTGTCCCCGTGAGGGTTCCACCCCCCACTTAGCCTCTGGGGCATCATCCCTCAGTGAGGCAGACTTCCAAAGGTTCCAATTTTGTGCTCTACTGCTGGCTGGGAGCTGGCCCCTCCCTCCGCGGTCTGTCTTCCCAAATGTTGCCTCTGATTCACTTCTCCACAGTCGTGCCTTCCAGAAAGTGGTAGCTTTTCTGTCCCTAGAATTGCTGCTCTTTTCTTCTATCTCCTGTTGAGTCTGTAGGTGTTACGACTGGTTTGATGACCATCCAACTGAACTCCTGGGACCCGATGATATGTAGGTCTCCTACTCCTCCACCATCTTGCTCCTCAGTCAATATTCACATTGTGAGGTTCAAGGGGAGATGAAATCAAGATACAGATTTGTCTAGCTTGAAGCCTTTCCATTCCCACTGTGCTGTTGCCTATGCATTTCTTAACATTCCTGATGACAGCGGATGTCTGAAGAGACAAAAAGTGTTCTCTATTCAAGGTGTGAGTAATGCACACATATATACACACCTGTACTCACCCCATTTGGCATCTTCAAATTCTATCTGTAACACAACATGGAGGCCCACCATGCTTTAGGTCATAGATTCACTTTGATGGAGCCTCTTCTTGAGGCCCTTTTATCCAGTAAAAGGAGGCTGCGACTGGCTTTAAGGAGTATTATCTAATATTATCTAATATTCATTATTACCCTCTCTGGTGGTTGTAGACTTTTTAGTCAGGTTTTCTTTGTAGGTCCAATCTTGGCCTATTTATCTGGGTTCGTTTTATATATATATTTTATATGCATTTTACATGTGTGTGTGTGCATGCACATATACAATTGCTATCTCTGATTTTTATGAGGTTAAATGAATCACTAGACACCTGAGGTTAACTCTTCATCCTAGAGATCTAGCAAGAGCATTCCAGAAGATGATCATAAATCCACCCCCCTCCAGAGAAATCCAGGCCTTGCTAGAGCCAGCCACTTGTGGGCCAAATCCTGGGAGAGCCTCAAGTACAAGTATAGAGCAGGGAGAGGCTGAAGTAGTTGTTTTAGGAAATTCAGAAAGGCCATCTTTGCAGTACAACACACTCTATTGAGCAAATACATATCTAATGGGCCCTATGTGTCAGGTACTATGTTGGGCTCTCAGTGCACAGAGATAAAGAGGCCAAAGCCCATGACTTCTCAGCTCTCCCCATCCAGATGGAAAGAAGGACCAGAAACAAAATCATGGAGCTGTGGCAGCCAGGGTTGTCATTTGGAAAGCTCTGGGAGCATATTGTTAGTGTTGTGGGTGGGCGGGCGGAGGAGAAAGCCAGGGAAAGCTGGAAGAAGATCCTAGAATTGGATTTATGATGGAGTAGGAATTCACCAGGATTATGAGAGCACAGGGCATTGCAGCCAGGGACAGGTGTGGGGGCAGAGTACAGTGGGTGACCTCTACCCCAGCCCTGTGAGCAGCAGTGTGTTGCATGAGCATGGGAGGCTTTGAAGAGGGCTGGGAAGGAAATGTGGAAAGTAGGCAGGAAGGGTTCAGAGGGCCACGTCACAAGGAATATGATTTTATTCTGTTGGCTGTCGCTAAGGTGACTATAAAACTTACTGTCCAAACTGGGACACTTTTGAGGGTGAAAGGTGCTAAAAATTATTGGAAGTTAGTCTTTTAGATGTTTGTTGACCATGATGTTGATCCTATTAAAAATTTTGAATAGAAAATGCTTTCTAAAAATATAAAAAATTTTGTATATCAAAGCAAAATCGAAAGCTATGTGAATGATAATGTGAATGATAAAAATATGAGCAAAACAATTATTCTTGATAGTCACATTTTCACCCGCTTTTTACTTGTAACTGTCTCTAACACCATGCAAAGAGTTTTTCTGAGTATATTTTTCAATGTGATTTTATTTTGAATGTTTTAATAAATCAGTAATGTTTAAAGATTTATTGTATGGTACCTAGATTAGAATGTTTGATGACTCCAGTGAACTCTTTTTTTTTTTTGAGAAAATACTCTCCCTGCAGGCACTGAGGAATGTTCAAAACAAATTATGCTAAATGAAGGATGTTCTTAATTCATTTTTTTTCCCTATTGAAACGTGTAAACATCTTGGGCTATTCCCTTCTGGATTCACTGTACCTTCAACAAATATTTTTATAACAAAAATCATCAATAAGCTGTTTATGGTCTTGAATTTCTGCCAAATACAAATGTTACAAAATTACAGGCACTCTCAATTTTATACCACTCTAGAATAGAATAAAAACTTGCCCAATTAAAAATAACTTTATCAAAAATAACTTTATCAAATGATTCTCACTACAAGTAATCTATTCTGGGGGACAACTACAGAATTTCAAAACTGAAACTTACATACCCTCTAAACTTTTGTCATCTCATTTTTTTCAGTTCAATTTTTCTATTGCTTTTAGAGGGATGAATTTCAATGGTTTCTTTGTTGTAAACTTTGTTTTTAGTAATCAGAATTCACTAAAAGCTTTAAATAATTATAACTCTGTAAGTATATGTGTATATAAAATTTGAGATCTATAATTCTCAAAGACTATTGAGTTTCTTTCCCCCAAATACTATTGTATTTTGAATAGTAGAATGCCATGGATTATTTTGACAAACTTATGAATTACATAGGTACCACAACCAATTCTAACTAGAGTTTGCGTCGTTCTTGTCTTTGAAATAGATTCCTTGAGGCTTTTGTTTTACCTAGTACTGGCTCCGTCAAAATTTGTAAAAGTTTACCACCAGCATAATGACTTGCAATATGGAAAATTTTGAGTGAATGTACAATATTATTTGTAAAAATGTCGGAGGTTTTAATTCTGACTAATGAACAATTTTATTTCTTAAGTCAAAGACACTTGAACCCCTTTTGAATGAGCTGACTTTCTATTTGAAGCTGGAGACTCTGATGTGAAACTTGTATTTAAGTAATTGAAGTCTTTCTTCTGCTAATGGAGATAGCAGCACATTGAAAAACTATCACTTTATTTTTATACTTGCACAAGAAAGCTTGGAATAAAAAATGAGCCATTTAATTTAGAAGAGCCATTTGTTAGAAATGAAAAGTCATGCTTTATAGTGGGATATGGAAACTCACCTTCTCTGGTTGCACATACTAAATTACCACATTTGGGCAAAATCTCTTAACTTTTAGAGGAGTTTCTGTTGTTTCCCCAGAAGTTCTGGGTCATCAAGTTTTCAGGGGGCCAGTGATACCAGCAGCACACACGGTGGGTGGTAATTCTTGACAAATTTTTGACTTGAGTTACTTTTAATCATCCATTTTCTTGAAAAAATGGAAATTTAGTCTTAATTTTTCATTAAGCTTGATTTCTTTTTAGCTCATTGACACTGGAAATGTTTATGACAAAATAAAAAATGCATTAACAATAAAATATAAAGCTCTACACTATACAACAAGTGGTCAACCTCAACCTTTGTAATAAGAACATTCAGACTATTCTCTCTGTCTCCTTGAGCAGGGTTTCTCAGTCTCTATTTTCTGCACATGGTAATTTTAATGTTTCCGCGTGACTAGCCAACTGTCTGCCTGGTAACTTCCTCCACTTTGAAGGCACTGCCACTGGACTAGGAGTTAATGGACTCCACCCCAAATGTATCAAAGTGCAGTTTAATTTATGAATGAATTATGAAGAATGAATTACGAATGATATGTGCTGTCCTTGGGAGATATTAGTTAGGTTGGATCTTGAAGGGCCCGGGAAAAGAGAGCTGGATCATCACTGGCTATCCTTCTGATTTAATCAGATGTGTAAGGAATCTATTCATTGCACATGCTTCTCACAGCTTCAGAAGAGACCATGGCAGAGGCAGAAGTCCAAAGCAGAGGTCCAGTAGGCACATCATGGTTTATTTTTATACAAATATTTATATTTGTAGGGATACATTAATATCCCTTTGGTAAAATAAAAATCCAGGACAAGTGCGAATCTAGATGGGATACTAAGGACAAGAGGCAGAACCCAGGACTGTTTTGGACAGATCGGAACCTTTGGTTCCCTTAGCCAGAGGGTACTGCTACAAGTTTTAATCAAGGAAATTATGACATTACTTTTATGATTTGCAGGGATAAATGTGACTTCTGGCAGTGAGTGGTACAGACAGGGTAGGAAGAAGTTGTAAAAGAGCTCTCATGTTTGAGATGTTGGCAGCAGTAAAGTACTATCTGTTTTAAAATAGTCTCTCATAGTTAGTTCATTGTGTGATCCATGTCCTCTAAAAACTAGAGATAGAGGTCAACAGCAATGTAACCCAGACAGGAAAGGTTTAACAGGTGCTCAAAGTCAGGTGACTCTCAAACATGGAGCATTCTTATGGAGGTCAGAAAAAAATGTCACAGACTGCTGGTGTTTGTGATAACCACCATCTTCTTCCTTCTCTGTGATGGGATGTCTCATTTTCAGTGGGGCACGTGTTTTTGCAACCACTCTCGCAGCTAGGTATAGCCACGCACCCAAGCTCTGGCAGGTAGGTATCATCTGGATTGTCTTGTGCAATTCTAGGAAGTGTCCTTATAGGGTGGCAAATGCCCCCTCCCTTCTTCCTTGCCATCTGGAATGAAGAGACGGTGGTAGCCACCTGACTCAGAACTAGGAAGTCAGGTGCTAAGAATGGTGGGGCATTAAGAGGAAAAACATCAAAAGAGAAAGAATTTGGGTCCTTTCATTCTCTAGCCCTTACACTGACCGCAGAAAGCTTCTCTCCATGTTTCTTCTCATGAGAAAGAAATGAAGTTCTGACTCTTGTCCAAGGTTTGAAGCCATTATGATTGTGGGCCGTCTATCTCATCAGCTGAACTTAATTCTCACTGGTAGAAGGAGCTTACATAGTATCATGTTCACATATCTTTAAAAAGTCCTAGAAGTCTTATTTGATCTTTACAAAGGCAAGCCAAGCAGGTGTAAAATCCCTTTACCAAAGAAGAAAATTGAGGTTCATACATGATAATAAGGATCCCACAACTCAATGGGGATAGGTCAATATATA
The DNA here is from genome assembly GCA_004023965.1 of Spilogale gracilis. Lineage (NCBI taxonomy): Eukaryota > Metazoa > Chordata > Mammalia > Carnivora > Mephitidae > Spilogale > Spilogale gracilis. Next base: position 10,749 of record PITA01012766.1, on the reverse strand, counting down.
ATTTGAGGCTACCTCACTCCAAATTCAGTTCCCTTGTTAAATGTGGAATTGGAATGGCACTGGTAAGAGAGGCAACTTGTTAGATGAAGGGGGGGAGCTTGAAAGATTAATTTTACCCAGGGATAGCATAAAAGAGGGGTGACATATCAGATATAGAAAAGTTAGTGTTATTCTTAAAGTAATCAGTTTAATGTCCTATCTGCTTAACCTACTACTGAATAAAGATGTCTTTGTCCTAGCTTTTGACATAGATATTGTCATAGCTTATTTCAATATTTTGAGATCCTAAAGCAGAGCATCATGTCAGTGTAGGTGATGAGTATCTTATTTAAAATTTGAGGGTGATAAGTTTTGTCACGGAGATTTTTATTTATTTTCAAAGTGATCTTTTATTAATATGTGTCCATTAGAGTTGCAGTCACATTAATTTTTTACCTTGAGAGAATAAGAGTGGGTGAGCAGATAGGAATCATCTATCTGTACCAGGATCAAACCCCAGCTGTGCTAATGCATGTTAATCTAATGGGCTGCAGGATCTAAACATCTAGTACGTTATTGTCTGGAGGAAATTTAGCTACCTCTTTTACAAGCTCCAGTAGTAACCTGACCATATACACTGGTTTGTATTAGTATATTATTATGTTTTAAAAATTACAAATTGGATTGAATTATGGAACTAATGTTCTACAATGCAAAGGCAATTATTTTTACTATCAGTAAAATCTATTGTGGAGACTTTGTAAGTTCAAACTCGGTTTATTTAGAGGCAAATTTCTCATGAACTCTAAGATAATTACATATTTTTAATATTCTGGAAGCCAAAGGGTGGGAAGGAAAAAGGAGAGACCCATTGTTGAAGTCTTCTCAGTGTTTTGTGGAACATTATGGTATTCTTCAAGATCCCCTCATTACACAGTTCCAAATGCTGGTAACTGTGTAAATTCAGTCAATAGCCCAGAAAATACTCACTTGATGTGACTAATCAATTTGTTGACTCTTTGGACAGCAGCTCATGCATAGACTTAGAATTCTGTCAGCACTTGACTATGTCAGCGTACCCTGCAAATCCGCTGGGAGTTAAAGGAGAGAAGTAAAAAAAAAAAAAAAAAAAAAAATTATACTCTCCCAAAGCATGTTAATGGATATTAGGACAAAATTTTCAGCGCATTGAAAAGAATATTTAACTGGGCTAGCCTATTTCTTTTGAAATGTCATGCTAAATATATCCCTGGTGCTCTGTAAAACCATCATAGATCCATCCTTAGGTAGTTTTGAAAGAGTTAAAAGGTCCTCCAGAGAAGTCCAGAGGCTATGGTTAATTATTAGCAAGCTCTCTTTTTTATTAGATTCTTTTTTTTTCCTTTTTAAGATTAAGCAAAATCACTCCTCATGCTTTCCTGTGATCAAAGGCGTGAAAATTTGTCGCCTCCAGATGCTGATGGTGGCCTGTGGGGGAAATACTGCCCCCACTACCAATTTTATCATGTATTTTTTATGTGTACTCAATGGTTACATTGTGAGCTCAGCTTCTGTTAGTATTTGCAACACAGGGGACTGCTAAATCATCAACATTACCTAATTCTAAGTTTTCCTCCTGTTATAAACAACTCTGAGAACATAATGTTTCACTGCTATGAAGAGCGCGGAGGCTAGTTCTAGCCCTTTGCTGACATTTTCCAGCAATGGCAATGAATGACAATAATCGGAAACAGGTTATTTTTAAATTTTAGAGCAAAACGTTTAAAGGATCCTAAGAGACTAGAACTTGTATATAAAGTGGTTTGAGAAAGCTAATTCCCAGAGGAGAAAAGCCCGGGCCTTAAAAATAGCGACAGGGAATTGGTTGTTTGCGAACTCAACCAGCAGGAGCCAATCAGTAGCTTTAGTGGAAATGTCACAGAGACATCCAAGCTCGTTTGTATTCTGTGGAAATCTTTAAGATCTTGAGCGTCTACTGGACATCTGCTTTTTAGGCCGAGGATGTGTCGGCACAGGGCTGTGGTGATGTTCTTGTCCCTCTGTGCTCGATGAAGACCTTTTGGGGTTGCATCTAGTTCCTTTCACCAAGCCGAAAAATGTGGCTGATGTACCTTGACCCTTAGCCCTGATGAAGCCATGGAAACCCTAGAGGGCCATGGTCAGGGATGGGCTCCATGCTCATTCTAAAACCACTGGTGGCACCTGTTAACAACTGGAGAGAAGGTGCTTCGAAAGAGTGCTGGCTTGGGAAGAAAGAAAGTCCTGGTATGAGTCTGTTTCTCTTTGTGATGTTGAGCGGAAGCTGATTTTTTCAGTTCTCTGCTTTTTTTCTTCTCATGTGACTGGATGCACAGGTGTTTGTTAAAATAGTTACAAAATGAATATAAAGAGTTATAATAAAGGCACTTTTTTGCTTATCTCCTTCACACCACCCCTTGCCTCCCCCCAAGAAGGAAAGCTATTTCTATGTTTTTGGCAGATTCAAGGTGATTACAGTAGCCGGCTGTGGTCCCAACCAGGTTGAGGAGAAGGGGGGCAGGGAATCCGGTGGTGCGTGAACTGCTTTGAGGCCTTCTCCAAATAGACACGAAGAAAAGGAATTGTTTGGGAGCTGAATATTCCCCTTCTGCCTTGGGAATTGGAGTTGGGGCTTCTGACCATTCCTTCAGTCACTCACTGGGCTGAGCTTTGTGACCTGGGAGTCTGATGCTAGGAAAATCTCTAGTTGCCACAAAAAGTCACGTTTTTTAGTTTCTTAAAGTAGTTCTCTTTAATATGCTGATAGGAATACTTCAAAAATTCCTGAAGTCAGAGGTGTGCGCTTTGCGTGAGTGCTCTTGTCTGGGTGACTGTCTAAGCCCCCTGCTCACCAGCACCCTCTCTGTTCAGTTTTTCCTTCGGAGTTTGTTAGACCTTCCTTTGTGCCCCTCATGCACTCACCACATTGAACAGGAACTCTGTTGGTTTTCTCTCTCTCCTATGGGATTGCTGATCTTGAGATCAGAGACTTCTGTTTCATCTTTGCTTAAATTATGAGGAAGTCCCTAGCAGTACTTAATACATACACATAGTTGGTATAAATAAATGACTAGATTATAAATTTCATAGTATTGTTCCAGAGTAACTCTTTGATATAGTTTTAATATTATTTACAAAGCAACAGGCTTACCAGAGAACTTTTGGAGTTTATTTTATAGATGAAAAGGATAAAACACAGTCACTTGCTATCCTACTGCTCAGGGTGACCAGTGCAAATGTTTTTTATTTCCTGTCAGGCTTTGTGACTGTGAATTTCCCGGTCTGTAACTGTAAGTTAAAACAAAAAAACAAAAACACCTTTATAACACTTTTATAAGCTGCTTAAAATGTCATTATATTGTGAGTGTGATTCATGCGAATGTGATTTTTTATATCATATATTCTACTGCAGTACTTTTAAAGATTAGAGTTCTTTGTATGAAGGTGCCATGACTTACATGACCATTCTTCTATTTTTGGACATTTATGTGGTTTCCGGTATTTTCCATTGACAAAAACTGCCCTAGTGAGTACCCTCATGTGTATCTCTGATGACTTCCTTAGGATGTGTTTCTGGTAATGGGATTGTGGATAAAAATACCCAAATTGCAGATAAATACCCAAAGTAGAATTGTTGGATCATGCGGTAATTCTATTTTTAATTTTTTGAGGCTCTTCCATGCTGTTCTCCATAGGAGTGGCACCAATTTTCATTCCCAACTGTGCAAATGGGTTCCTTTTCTGCACATCCTTGCCAACACATTTCTTTTTTGAAAATAGCGATTCTGACAGCTGTGAGGTGATAATGTCATTGTGATTTTGATTTCCATTTTCTGATGATTAGTGATATTAATGATTCATATACTTCTTAGCCAAGACACTTATGTATCTTTAAAAAAAAAGGTTTTTCAGTTCTTTTGCTCATTTTTAATTGGATTGCTTATTTTTTGATATTGAGCTGTAGGAGTTCTTTATATGTTTTGGACATTAGCCCCCTTATCAGATATATGATTTGCAAATATCTTCTCTTATTCAGTAGGTTGCCTTTTCATTTTATTGGTTTTCTTTGCCACGCAGAAGCTTTTTAGTATGATGTAGTAGTCATTTTTACTTATTTTTGCTTTTGTTTTTGCTTTTGGTGTCAGATTAAAAAAAATTGTCACCAAGACTTATGTTAACATAAGCATTTTTCTTCTAGGAGCTCTATAGTTTTGGGTCTTACATTCAAATATTTAATCCATTTAAAATTTTTCTTTGTAGTGTAAGATAGTGCTCAAGTTTAATTATTTTGCATATGGCTGTCCAGTTTTTCCAGCACTATTTGTTTAAGAGACTGTCCTTTTGGCATTATATGTTCTTGGCTCCTTTGTCATATGTTAATTGACTGTAGGTTCATTTTTTTTTTAAAGATTTATTTATTTCATGGGTACCTGGGTGGCTCAGTTGGTTAAGTGACTGCTTTCGGCTCAGGTCATGATCCTGGAGACCTGGGATCGAGCCCCACATCGGGATTCCTGCTTGGCGGGAAGCCTGCTTCTCCCTCTTTCAGTCCCTCTGCTTGTGTTCCCTCTCTGGCTGTATTTCTCTCTGTCAAATAAATACATAAAATCTTTAAAGAAAAGATTTATTTATTTCAGAGAGAGAGAGAGAGAGAGGCAGTGCATGTGAGTGAGTTGGGGAGAGGGGCAAAGGGAGAATGCGAGAATCCTGAAGCAGAGTCTGATGTCGCCAGAGGAGCCAGCCTCGGTGGAGTTGTGGGTGCTGAACCGCGGGCGAAATAATGACACAAACACGGGAATCTAATGCAAGCTGACAGACCTGAGGTCAGTCAGGAGAGACCTATGAAGCAGGCTCAGCCACACGCTCTGGCTTTTTAGCTTTAGCGCTCTAGCTCTAGCTCTCTAGCTCTGGCTTTGGCCCTCTTGCTCTACTTCTCTCTCCTCTTCTGTCTCTCTACTCTCTGTCTGCTTCTCTTTCTGTTGCTTTCTTTGCGTCTCTGTTTCTGTCTCTCTTTGCAGGCTCTCTCTGTTTCTTGCTGCTCTCCTCGAAGGCTCTCTTGCTACGTCCTCGCAGCTCTCTGCCTTTGTCTCTCAGTCTTTCTCTGCAGGCTCTCTTGCTGTTTGCCAGCTCTCCTGCTCTCTCCTCTAAGGCTCTCTTGCTGCTTCCTCGCAGGCCCTCTGCCTCTTAGTCTCTCTGCAGGCTCTCAGTCTCTCTCTGTCTCATGGCTTTGTGTCTCTCGACTGTCAAGGGTCCCAGTCTTTTATTATTCCCAAGTGAGGAAGTTGGGTGGTGCAGTTAAATCTTTAACTGCTTTTGCACCTGCCCTAGAGACAGGATTAGTATTGTTACTGCAGGGTACAGAGTGATTGCTTAAACTCACAGAAGTTGAGACCATTGAAGCACAGGGATCAAGAAATGCAGATAAGAGATACAGGATATGATTACTGGGAGGAGGATTAAATGGAAGTATGTCTTGAATAAGCACACCAAGGACATATTGCCCTGACCCACAGGGTAAGTGGCTTTTCGGATTCTAGGCATGGAAAGCCCAGAGGGGCTTTCATTCACATTCACAGGTACCTCCACCAGAATTTCTGGTGGCTTGGGCATGGAGGGAAGGGCGGATCATGCACTGTCCCCGACAAGAGTCCATGCTGAATATGGAGCCTGATACAAGGGGTTCAGTCTCAGGATTCTGAGATTATGACCTGAGCTAAAATCAAGACTCAGCCATTTAACCTCCTGAGCCACCCAGGAGCCCCATGCATAGGTTCATTTGTGAGCTTTCTCTTTGTTCCATGATCTAAGTGTCTGTTTTCATGCCTATATCATACTTCTTTAATTACTATAGCTTTGTAGTATAGTTTGAAATTAGGGAATATGATGTCTCCAGCTTGGTTCTTGTTTTCAGGATTCATTTGGTTGTGTGTGTGTGTGTGTGTGTGTGTGTGTGTGTGTGTGTGTGTGTGTTTCCATAAGGATTTATGATTATTGCATTTCTTTGAAAAATATTATTTGATAGGTATTGTACTGAATCTGTAGATTGCTTTGGGACTTATGGGTATTTTAACAATATTGATTCTCCATCTATCAGCATGGAATATCTTTATTTTGCCTTTAATTTCTTTCATTAATATCTTGTAGTTTCCAATATACAGGTCTTTTACCTCCTTGGCTTAATTTATTCCTAAATATTTTATTTTTGATGCAATTATAAATGGGATTGTTTTCTTTCTTTTCATTATTAGTTTTTAGAAACAGAATAGATTTTTGTGTTGATTTCATTTCCTCCAACTTTACTGAATTCACTTTTTAGCTGTAAGAGTTTTTTGATAGAGTCTTTAGGTTTTCTATGTATAAAATATCATCTACATAAGTGACGATTTTACTTTTTCCTTTCCAGTGTGGGTACTTTTTATTTTTCTTGCCTAATTGCTCTGGTGAGAATTTCTGGTACTGTGTATGGCACATATCTTTACCTTGTTCCTGATCTTAGAGGAAAGACTTTCGGCTTTTTACTGTTAAGGTGGTATTAGTGGTAATTAGACATACCTTTATTATGTTGAGGTATGCTCCCTTTATACACACTTGGTTGGGAATTTTTGTCATAAATGGATTTGAGTTTGTCACATGCTTTCTCTGCATTTATTTTTTTTAAGATTTTATTTATTTATTCGATGGAGAGAAACACAGCTAGAGAGGGAACAGAAGCAGGGGAAGTGAGAGAGGGAGAAGCAGACTTTGGGCCGAGCAGGGAGCCCAACAAGGGGCTCAGTCCCAGAACTCTGAGCCAAAGGCAGACACTTAAGGACTGAGTCACCCAGGCAGCCCTCTCTGCATTTATTCAGATGATCACATGATTTTTATCCTTCATTTTGTGCATCACATTGATTCATTTGAAGACATTGAACCATCCTTATATTTCTGGAAGGAATCTCCCTTCATCAGGGTATATGATCATTTTAATGTATTGTTGAATTTGCTTTACTTATATTTTGTTGAAGATTTTTGCATCTATGTTCATCAGGGATATTGCCCTTTAATTTTCTTGTGACATCTTTATCTGGTTTTGGTATGAGAGTAATACTGGGGGTACATGCATTTTTAAGGTATTGGATTACATTACAAAGTTATAATAATTTATATTCTCACCAGTAGCATATGACAGTTTCCATTTCTTTAAATGCTTGCTATCAGTAAGTGTAGTTATCTACATGTTAAAAAAAAAACAAACCTGTAAACTTTAAAGCCTAAAAACCACAGAAAAATAAAGATGAAAAAGTGCTGTATCACTGAAATCACCTATGATGGCCTAGCTTTGATGGAACCTATATGTGTCTGGGAGGGAAAAACATACACTTAAAATCTGCTGATGATGTAGGTACTAGCAACAAGGAAGAAGGATATCCCAGCCAAAGGCTGATTCAGCTGGGAGGTTTAAGGCAGGGAGAAGACAGAAGACACCTATGGAAAATTTAGAACCTGAATGGGCCAGCCAGTGGCCATGGTGGCGCCCATCTCAGAGCCCTAGGAACAGATGCCCAGTCAGTCTGGAGAACAGTCTGAGTCAGGTCTGAGGAACAAAAGAAAATACATGTCATGTTGAGTATTGAGAAGTCAGGAGCAGGACTAGGAGTGTGTAGGAAAGATTGTGAGTCTGGAAGAGAAGGTTTTGGAAGCCCACACTTAAACTGAAAGTAAAAGTTGGATCAGGGTTCATGAGCAGGTGGAATGTTGCGTTGTTCTGGAGATCAAGGAAGGAGAGATGACCTTTTCATCAAAATCAGTCAGGGCTGGCTTAGACTTTTGGCTTGGCCACCCACTTTGTAACCTGGAGCATGGCACGGAGGCTGTGGTGTTTCAAGTTCCTCCTCTATTTAAAAAAAGAAGGACTTAACAGTCAGGTTAAAATGAGCTCCAAGATTCCCTCCAGCCTAGAAATTCTCTGCTTCTATCTCAAATGAAAACATTGGTGGGGGGGGGGGTGTGCAGAACCATTATGCAACTATAGATTTAGCTCACATTTAGATTTATGTTTTGGGGTTATTACTTCTGGCAACAAATCATCACCCAGAAGTCCACTAATATGTTGAAATAACTACTCTGTGTTTTGAAATTCTAAACTGTGATGCCGCTTCAGTTTGCTTGAATGAACAGTGGTGATATAATCTGCAAATATTTCTTTTCTATTCAAGACATCTGTCATGTTCGACTCCTAACGGCAATCCATAAATGTGAAAGGCTGTGCCGTCAAGCATTTTCATTTCTCTGTAGGCCTTGTCACTAATGAGAACTTTGGTTGAGTTTAAAGGGATTGGAAATCTGAAGAAAGTGTGGGACCAAAACCCCAATAAATGTGAAGCAATAGCTGCTTAATTTGAAGTGACACTTCCTTGTGTTTGGCTTTTCTCGCACTGCAAGATGGGATGTTCGCCACTGGAAAGTCAAAATGCCTGCAAAAACAAATGCCCAGTGTTCAAATATCTGGTCTGTATCATTTATTTTTAATACTAAATGTGACATAGTGTAATGTTCTATCGATTAAATTAAACTGCACGGGTGAGGGAGATAGAATTTCAATCGAATTCTTAGATGAAAAATGAGCTGCTTGTCAGAGTTTTCCTGGCAATTGTCTAACATCCTGATGGATATTGGCTGGCTCCACTTAAACAGCTGGAACCTTACAGCCATCAAGCTGTGTCTACACAAGGGACTCCCTCCACTTGGGAGAAAAAAGTCTTGGGCCATTAATGAAGAGGGAAAGGATTTCTTGGCTAGTTGGGAGCTTTAATTATTGTTTCTTTTTTTCATGTGATTGACATCTTGGAGATTTTGCATTTTTTTTGGTGAAGTCATTATGATATGCTGCACAGCTGCAAAGTATGATTTTAGGGGAGGCACTTTGCATTCAATTCTTCTTCTGCCCTTCCCAAATGCCTATGGAACAGGAAAGCCAATGTGTCTTGCTATCTGCCATTTAAATAATGTTAATGTGTTTGGGGCTGGTGGAATTCAAATGTGATGCTATAGGAAGGTGTTAACAAAATTCAAGATCCTAAGGAGGCTTTTTTGGAGGCATAACCGCAGTTCAAAACGGAGCTATATTTTCTGTTAGCATAATTAATTTTGTTCTTTGCCCCACAAGGCTGGGCAAGGATAACATTTTTACAACAGACCTATGTTTCAAGGAAGAGTGGGGGTAGGGTGAGAATCTCCTTAGTGATTCTTAACTCAGAAATTCTTGGAAACTTGGGATAAAGTGAATTTCCTCTGGAATATGAGGATTCCTGGGAGGCAGAGACTTTGAGAGAAATGTGATAGGGTGAGGCCAGTCTGGATCTAGCAGATATATCAGTTGAACTAGAATGTTAGAGATGGGAAGGGTCACTGACCTTGTAGCTATGTGGTCAGGGAGTGATTCCCCAGAGTACCTAAGGCCTGAGATCTATCCTTTAGGGACAGATGGTCTAAGTCAAAATGCAGCCTGGGGAACATAAACCAGGATGGCCAGCGAAGCCAAGTAGATATACCACGTCTCTGGAAACAGCCCAGCACAGGGAGAATGCGGAGCATAAAACACAGAAGGCATTTAGAGGAGGCATGACAACAAGGAGGGCCGTCTCCATCAGGCACAGCATTGAATGCAAGGCAAAGGCAAAGAGACAAAGATAGATTCAATATACAGTAGTACAACGAGTCAATAACAACAGTAGTGGGAGCAGCAATGGGAAAAGCAGATCCATACACTGGAAACTGAGGTTAAGTCCATTTGGAAGGAATGAATTATTATAACCTTGGATTCCAAAGGAAAGATGATGCAAAGAAGAGAACCACAGAATAGTTGATGGTGAGGCTGGATCACAGAGTACTATGCAGCCATTTAAAAGAATGTGGAGATCCATTTGTTTTCATATTAAGGTCCAAAGATCTTTTTAGTGAAAACATGTTTCAGGCAGCAGACCATGATCAGTTTGTAAAAATTAGATGTATTGGTGTGTGTATATGTGTATAGGAATATGGGTATGTTTGTATTCATTTGTGTGTATGGTTTTTCAGTGCATACGTCCTTGCACGTGATGTATGGAACATTTTGAGGAGTTTTTGCAGACCTAATACTGATGTTCTCTAGGAAATAGGTCAGAGTCAAGCTGTGGCTGGGGAAAGCATAAGAATGTAAAAATGTTATTTTATCTTCTTATATACTGTTTGCATTTTTTCCCAACAAGCATGGATTACTTTAGTAATGATAATAATTTTGATGAGGAGGATGGCAACAATAAATTAGAAAGAGAGAGAACTAGCCCCTAAGTTGAAACTTTGTTTCTAGTCCAGTCAAGGGATTTAGAATAATTTATTTATTTATTTAAAGGTTTTTTTTTTTGTTTTTGTTTTTTTTTTTTTTTAATTTGAGAGAGAGAGGGAGAACAGAGGGAGAGTGAGAGGGAGAAGCAGACTCCCCACTGAGCAGAGAGCCCAATGTGAGTCTCAGTCCTGGGACCCATGACCTGAGCTGAAGCAGAAGTTTAACTGACTGAACCACCCAGGCACCTGGGGAAGGTAGAAGAATTTAGCAATATTTAGTGACAAGCCATTCACCTGGGTGGGTGCTTAACTTTATTGAAATGTGCCAGACAGGAGACTACATTAACTTTTGGAGGATACTTGGGTAAGATATTCAGTATTGCTATCTCTCAGTAAATCCTTTCATTTCCAAAGTCCTGAGTAGACACCTTCCCTTCCCCCTGCCCCCCC